>SELW01000541.1:0-185311 GCA_004931855.1 Pichia inconspicua
TAATCACCCCTTCGCATTGGAAGAAGATGTGGTTGGGGCCTCCTTTCGCTTCGTTTCGTGATTGTACTTCATCAGTAACCATTTAAAATAACCTAAATCACGTGACTTTTTCTTTCAAATTAACAATCCGTATTAAAAAAAGAAAACATTAATTTTCTTGAAAAGCACGAATAGCTCAGTGGTAGAGCAGCAGATTGCAAATCTGTTGGTCGCCGGTTCAAACCCGGCTTCGGGCTTTTTTTATTAATTCACTATTTTGTAATATAACAAACAAATGGATTCAAATTTGAACTTGATTAGTTTAAATCTGCTGCAAAAAATCATATATATATTCGAATAGTTGATTCATGTTTATGTATCTTCAAAATTCTTGATTCCTAACAACCTACCTAGATATTGAGAAGTGTAGAAGTTATGGAGTAGAATATTTTTGCATTGACAAACCACATATACTACCACTCCCATCAAAACAAAGAAAAGCAAACTCTTCTATTGTCAACTTTCAAATATTAGCTAACAACAATCACAAAGAAAGTTCACTGGAAATATTGAGTGGATAGATCGATTGTCTGACCCGTACACCATACTTTTTTGTAAGCTGTATACACTGCCTTAATAAAATAATCCACGATTATTATTTTTACATCTTTGTTGCGGTGGTACAACACAACCGTAATTCAGCCGTTATTGTGTCTCGTTATTGTTTATCTACAACCATGCTGATAGTCTCTATACTCAATTGCAAATTCACTGGAACATTTACTCTCACTAAATATTAAACTTATTATAAATCCACAATCAAGCGATCCTCAATTTCAACTACAATGAAGTATATCGACGAATTCGATATCGATTTGGTAAATCAATCGCTGACTTTCAATACAACCGATATGCATATCCAAGGAACATGCGACTTGTTTACAACGAAACCCGTTGGCTCAGATCGAAAGCTATATAAGACTTTGGATAAGTTGTACAATTTCAATGATAATGAGACAACAACATCAGAGAGCAACAATAACAATATAGACGACCAACTAATCAAACCTCAACGTCAGAATTCTTCTTCTTCTCTCAATTCGGCGAAGTCAATTGATGGCTTTAACTCACAGTTTATGCAGTTGAAAAATAGATCTTTCTCGTATTCATACTCGAAACCTATAATATCTACGCAGGATGACACAAAATCAAGAAGATCACATTCATTTAATTCACCGACTCCAGAACCTGAAACCACAGCTTTAGAATTGACCTCCCCTTTTGGCCCTCTATCACAACCATCTTCAAGAAAATTGTTTGGATATCTCATCGGAGCTTTGAATGCCACATTCCCAGATCATGATTTTGCTTCAGTTGAGCCAAATCATTTTACTTTACTACCTTCAACGGCAGAGTTGATTGCAAAAGTTAACTCTTTTCTTATATCTTCTGGAAAGGCAACTGGTCTTGATTGGATATGGCAAACAATCAATACTCATATGGATCTAGATCAATGCATTTGCTTTCAGTTTGATCCTCAACAGTCATTTATTGATGATTTAGGTGTTATCTGGTGCAACATGTATTTTATATACAATAAGAAAAGAAAAAGAGTTGCATTCTTATACTTTCTTGCCACAGTGTTGAATGAAACAACAGACGAAACAACAGTTTCTAGAAGGAGAAACAGTAAAATTGGTACTCTTGACGAGGAGGGAATGCAATTAGGCGAGGATGACAACGAATATGATTTACGTTACAACTCTGATTATGAACCAATATATGAGGATGTTTTTGAAGAAGAAGAAGATGTACCAATGCATGAGGACGAGGTTCAAACTGTTCGTGAAATACCTGATTACGAAGATGAAAACGATTTTGAAATGAGTGAAGATGAAATGGCTAATATTAACCAGGATGATGAAGGTTTTGTATAACTTAGTTTCTTCAGTTTTTATATACATATATATTTTTTGAAAAATAATCCTTTTTTAGACTAATTAAATTGCTAAGAAACTCATCCAAGATTTTTGATCTACGCGTAATCAATAATAATCCTAGACAACAGCCAAGCTCTTTCCAACAAATTGTGTACAATTAATATAATTAAGGTTAATGGATATTCATAATTATCTTGATGAATCCCATAATTTTAATGATTCAACAGATGCTAAACTACTTTCATCATTTCGAAGAAATCAAATTTCAACGTGTGAGCTACTACTTTCATCAACAAATACAGTGAGCAGAAAATTGAATAAGTCAGATTCGATTATACAGAACTTTGTCAAAGAATTTGAATCACAGAAACTTCAATCGATTTTGAAGACAATCAAAACACCACTACAAAATCAAAGTGAAGGCAACTCTCCCAATTTTTTTAGCACAGGTGATGAATCCATAGATACCGCTTTAAATGGTGGTATACCACTAGGTTATCTTATTGAAGTTTCAGGTAGATCATCATGTGGCAAAACTAACTTTGTTTTAGCTTTAAGTATAACCATACAATTACCCTTGGAATTTGGTGGATTAGGACAATCAGTATTCTCAGAATCAAGTGAGAATGACAATAATATTAAAACCTTATATATTCCGACAGAATCTCATTTACCCACTGATAGACTTACACAAATTGTTGAAAACTATAGTAATCTGCTACAAACAAATGGAATTTCAAAAGAACGAATATGCTGTTTCCCGAAATTGGACAACGTTGTTACGTGCTCCAAAGTAATGGCGGATCTCGACGAACAAGATCATATTCTTAGATACCAAGTTCCTGTAATGTTGGAAAGAGACCCATTCATTAAACTGTTGATTATTGACTCATTGACGCATCATTTGAGAGCCGATTTACCAGGATATAAACAAGCTGATTATGTTATGAAGATGTGTCATAATTTGAAACTATTATCCAAAAAATATGGAATAACGATCATAATTACGAATCAGGTTAGCGATAAACCTGTGAATGGATTGTATACTGCAGATAATGATATGTTGTGGAAACTTAATATGGAATACCAGCTATCATGGACAAACGGATGGGATGATGTGGGTATAATATATCGTCAGCTCATGAAAAGTGAAGGTGTTATTGATGAAGCTGGTAGAAGTTTTGAAAAACTAGAGTATCTAGACGAGGTGCATAAGTCATTCAAAGGTCAATCCACAAATCTGGACGATATGTCTTTGGACGAATATAGCTCTTTCTCCTCAACTCAACAGAAGCAGGATTTGAAGAACCTACTAAAAAGTGAAAGGAAACGTTTATTTGATAACACTTACAAAGTTAAGGTCAGTGGAATAGGTACGAGGCCAGCTTTGGGCTTACCATTGTTGAACAACATTGATATGCGTATTGTCTTGAGTAAAGAGTATTCACCAATTTTGAATGAGCAGTTGATTGACGAGTTTAGCGTTGAACTGGGCATTGATGGTAGCTTCAATCAGGAAGAAAACCTGTCTCAAACAAATGATGGACCTTTAATAACATCTACTCAACGTACCTCCGATAAACCTGACAATCATCAGCTATTAGCAGCTTTGGAAAGTAACAGCTATCTTAATAACTATAATTTTGAATCTTATCGGATAATGAAGTGTGTATTCGGCCCATTGATACCTGCAGGCGAGACAAAAAGCGTCAAGTTTGAGATATGGAAAGGGGGTATTAGGAAGTACATTCGCTAACCAGAGCACATAATTGATTTTTTTGTTTTTCAGTCCTAGATAAAATAGTGATTACATGGAAATTCAGTACATGTAGTGTTATCAATGATTCCGAGCTTCAATTCAAACTCTAGTTAGTTACAAACTCCAGCTATGCATAATTTTGACTTACGTAAGATTATAATTTGATCCAAATTCAGTTCGCTACCAGATTTTAGAAAAAATTTGGCGTCCATATATGACATAAGTAGCTCAATCCTTCATGCATAAGGATGATGGTTTGCATGTTTGATAACCCATTTCAATAGTTGTCAGAGAGAATTATTTCATAATCAGAATGGTGCGATATTCCTCTAAATATCTTCAAATTACTAACAAGCGATTTCATGGTCAATACATCCAAGTTCCTAAACTACATTTTGTAAATATTGAAAATACAACACATTCGGAATTGATAGTAAAACGACCTGAAACGAGTTCATCCCCACCAACTATGAGTCAAATAGATCTACAATATGCACATCACAACAGAGAAGAAATTGGAGAGCCACGACATGGAATCATACGAATTTCGACCTTGCCTTCGTGGTATGAACGATTAGACTCGCCATCAAGTTATTCATTACTAGATGATCATTCCTTCAAAGAGGCTTCTGCATTATATAGAAGTTTTCAGCGATGTTATGCGAGGCTTTTAGCTTCATTCACTGATAATTATCTTTCCCTACCTGATTACCGATTAAAAGAGCTACAAGCGAAGTTACCAAATCAAGAATTAGCAGAAAACATTCAACAGCAACTAGTAAAAATAAATGTGGCTGCTAGAAGATTTACTGAACTTTCATCTAATACATATACCCTATATCAAAGACTCAAAATCAATAGATTGACTCCTCCTTTTTATCTTCATCAACAGTTTTTGATCAATTTACAAGAAGAGAATATTGAAAAGTTGATAGACTTATATTTTGAACTACCAGAGCCACGCCCTTTGTATCTTAAACGTGAAGAGTTTGAGAAACTTATGCGCATATTGTTGAGGCTGAAGATATCTGGAAATCATAAACTTTTACTGCCTAAGCTAGTACAGCTATACGACGACGTACGAACGAATGGAAAAGGTATACAACTGACGTCATTTGAGACCACTAAATATTTTTCCTTTTTACTAAATCTGTGGAAGGAACAGGGTGTTCCTCTAGATGAAAGGTTCAAACGAGTTTTGAAGATGAAAGAAACACGAGGTACAAACAAACTTGTGTTTTATCCAGCTATGTGGAACATATTTCTTTCCCATTTTCCTTTTAGAGTAGATGAAATAATGAAGTTAATGGCCAACGAATCTGGATTGACTAGATCAACAGCTGCAACTTTCATTAAATACTTGAAGTCCTTTGACTCCCTAAACAATACACTTGAGCTGATGAAACTGAAGAAGTTTCATCTAGATCCTTTTTTGTTAGACTTAATCGTTGAAAAGTACATTGAATTCGGAAAATCGAAAGAAGCCTTTGAAATTATCAAAACCATAATTAATAGATTCGAGGATATTTCAGACATGAATTATGTTATTCCGTCCAAAGCATCCCAAAGAATTGATATTTTTCGCATAGATGTTTTAAACAAAACCTTACAGCAAATGCACAATTATAACCCTGAAATGAAGTTCAGTTGGTTAAAGTATAAATTTAAACCTAGTCCCTTTACTTTAGGAAAACTGTTACTTTCTCTCGACACATATAATAGATACAAACTGCTCAAGATAATGCTAGAACACAAGATACCCCTTTCAAATAAGCATGCATTGAAACTAGTTGGACAACGCCATCTTAACTCATTACCCTTTATACTTAGGTTAGTCAATGAATCACAACCTTTTAACGAACAGTTACATCATGCAATAGATGATGTCAAATACGATACAAAATATTTAGAGCAGTTTGTTCACGACAGAAATGATAGAATAGTTGAAACTAATGAAATATTTGATTTATCTGTTTCGATTTACAAAGAAAATGAGAACGATGAAAATATTTCTTCAATAAAATCTGACATAGCTGCAGAGTTGATAAAATTCGAAAAGTATAAGGCGTTGTAACGTATTTGTATATTTAACAAGCTATACAGTAAAGTGAAATAACATTCATCTAAAACTTCGAAGCAGCATGAGATCTTCATTTATCTCTTCGGGTTTCAAAGAAGGACATTGTGGTGTACTCTTGCTGGTATATTTACTGTTCAGTTTCTCTTTTCGAGAAGCAAAATTACTACCGTAAAGAAACTCATTCAACACAGAACTTTCCGTCACAATTTTAGGTGCACTTTCATTAGATGAGAAGCCATTATTACCGCCTGTCTTGGCTCTTTTTCTTGATGAATTTGTGGCAGCCGTACCCGAATCATAAGAGTCGTCATTCGAGTTTGATACATTTGACTCATGAAGCAACCCGTTATCGTGGTTACGTTTTCTCCTTGACCGACGTTCTCCAGCAAAGAAAAAATTGCTATTATTCGTATCAAATCCTGATGTATTTCCGTTATTGGTTCCATCACCATCAGTGAATTCACCGTTGTTAAATAACGAGTTAACAGAACTATCAAATCCGTTATCAGAGATTAGATTATTTCTTGATCTCGAGGATGGCCCAACCCCTGTCGATTTTGAAGAGGTCACTATATCTATCAATGCTTTATCCTCCTTTAATTGTTTGATTTTATTAATCAAACTCTCTTGTAGCTTCTTTTTTACCATGTCAACGATCTCTGTGGTATTTGCTACTGTCTCGTCGTATTCTTGTTTGAACGATTTGTTCAGAAATTCAACTTGATATTCTTCTGCAAGTCTCAATCTTATCAACTCACAATCTCTCCATTCCTCAAGATCTCTTATTCTCTCCAGATGTTCAGGATTTTCTCCCGACTGCAGAGTGCTAAGTTTATATTGTAGTTGGATAAGAGCATCACGATAATGAACATCTTTATCTGCAACAAATTGTTGATTAAGCTTTGAAAATTTGGTTTGCATCTGGATTCTACGACGTGCTCTTTTAGTAAGGTGTGGTTCAGAGTTATTTGGCGTAGATACATGTCCTACTGAGTTGAGCTGTGTAAAGGATGGTTGCTCTTGGTATTTCATCATATCTTTCTGAGAGTGGGTTGAATCGTCTGCACCTTGATCTGCACTGTAATCTTTATACTGAAGAATTCTACCTTGGAAAGTAGGCGGTGTATGTGTTTGCTGATATTGAATTTGTTGCATCTGCTGAATTTGTTGCAACTGATGATACTGCAGCTGTTGTAATCTTTGCATTTCTTGCATTTGCTGTAATTGTTGCATTTGCTGCATGTTAAGTTGGTTATCCTGATTTTGTGTGGAAAACATAAAACTGCTGGGTAGATTTCTTACTGAGTATTTAAACCAAAATCTTTTCTGTTCTGTTCTTCTGTTTGAATATCGACAAACAGTATCGAAGCTCCGGTTTTCGAATCTATCAAATTTTATGGGCCTATAATAGCGCGTGACGAGCCGACATATTTTTCGTTACAAAATTTTGTTTCGAATTAAATTATAATAAAGAACAACCATTGATGCAACAACATAGATGAAGAAAGATTTCATATGCATTAAAGAATCTAAAAATTTAAAGCCCTTGAAAAGTTTGTTGGAGGATTGTGAACTTTTCGACAAGGAAACGAAGATTTCACAAGATGCAGAGCTGGACTGTTTTTTAGTTCCATTAAATGATAAGTTTTCTTCTTCAGATTTGAATAACCTAATTGATACTGTTGGAGCTCAATTCCCGGGAATATATCTACAAATAATTAGTAAAGATATAAAAACATCTTCAATTACATTATCTCAAAAAATCTTTGACATATTGGTTCAACATGGACTTGAAGAACTTCTAGTGGATCAATTAGTTGAAAAATTACCAAAGAGATGTTCAATCTATCCCCCTCTGCTATTACTATCATCAAATACATTGAATACAGAAATCTGGCAGTCAGCTTTAAGTAAGCTGTCAGATGAGTTACGTACCAAACTGTTTTGTTTACTTCTAGATCACTATTCTACCAGTAAAGTGCGACTGACACACCTTGCTGTTAACAACCCGATTCCCGAATCTAATAATGAGATAAGGTCCCCTACACAATTGATCATATTGTACGGGGATTTCACAGACTTTTGGTGTCATACTGTGCAAAATGGTATTTACCAGACGTGGATGCCTTCACATACTATGTTTTCGAGGGGAAATATTAAAGAAAAAGCCAGAATACTTTCGTCATATGAGGATATATCAGACAGCATAGACATAGTTGATATGTATGCTGGAATAGGTTATTTCACACTGTCGTATTTGAAGAGAGGTGCCAGAAGATTGTTCTGCTGGGAGATAAATCCATATTCTGTTGAGGGACTGGTGAAAGGTATCGACAAGAATGGATTCGGTCCAGCATATGTAATTCAGTCTGGTCAACAAATCAACCTGAAAAAGGTGGTTGAATCTCGATGTATTATATTTTTGGAGAGCAATGAGAACAGCACAGAACGCTTCAAGGAATTAATTGCACAAGAAAATAATGAATTAAAACTGAATTTGAATATTTCTCATATAAATTTAGGTTTACTACCCAAATCCACGGATTCGTGGAAATATGCGTGTGAAATTGTTGATTGTTATGGAGCAAATGCAAGCTGGATACATGTACATGAGAATGTTGGTGTTCTGGATCTTGATACCTACATGGAGAATACAGCAAAAAGACTACAATGTATGTCTAAGAAGAGCATATATCCTGTCAGGCTCGAAAAGGTGAAAACTTTTGCACCTGATGTATACCACATTGTTGGTGATTTCAAATTTGTTTAGTAAAGTGTTTATTTATAAGGATTGTAAACAGGAAATGATCGGTTAAACCATGCTCAGGTACTCTCAACAGACTTTTCTGGCGACTTTGTACTTCTTTTAACCACTTCTAGGTAACTAGTAGGTACATATCCGATCCTCCCATCCCTTGTTCTGCAGTTACTCCAACCATCGATGTTGTTTAAAATTGCTACCAAGTTGCCTTTTAGAAGTTTTAATTCTTTCCAACCATTAAAATTTTCATCTTCACGTTCTGGAATATAATCATAAATTGCTCGTGCAAACTCTAAAGACTTTGGATCTATTTTAATATCAGGAAATACAGCTGGGAGATTATTGCTATCATTTGTATGGTTCGACCCATTCAATGTTTGTTTTCTTTGATTGTGTTGCTCAATGTACCTAACAAATTTCGACATCACCACAGGTAAACCAATGAGAGCCACAAGAAAAACTAGTAGAGGTCTCAGGCTCAAAACGCTTTTCTGTTTCTTTACTGTTTGTTCTTTGTTTTGTATTCCATTTCTCCATGTACTAAATTCTTTCAGTAATGAATGTACTGAACGATTTTCCGTCCGAGTTGTCAACCCAAATAGTCTTTTCAACATTCTTTTAAGCCATATTAATAATGCAAATATTCCAAATGGTCCACGTGGAGAAGAACTGTTACTAGTTCCATCGGTGATAAGTTTGACAGAATCACTGACACCAGAAACAGTATCTTTAAGAGCTCCCCCCACACCCCCTCCAATATGTCCAAGCTGATCAGCAACACCCAATATTGTAAAGAAACTATTATATGTAGCAAAATATGTACTTTCAAGAAGTGCTGCAACGGCACTGACTGCATATACTACATTTTCAAGAACTTGAAAGGTTCTAGATGTAGCGTCAGCAAACGATGTCCCCCCAGGTTGATTCATGCCGTTCATGCCGATTCCTCCATTCATACCTATGCCTCCCATTCCCATTCCACCCAATCCATAACTACCCATACCACCATAACTACCATAACCACTGTAACCGCCGTAACCACCTATCCCCCCATATCCCCCATAGCTGCCCATTGATCCATATCTGTTCATTCCACTGAAATTGTTCACATTATATCCACCACCATATGTTCCATAGGAATTAGATCCAAATGCAGAATTATGCAGTGAGCTAGGCCCACTCGATGAGTTGGTGGCTATATTTTGAGTGGATGTAATATTTGGTCTTGGAGGAACAGAAGGGGCAGAAGTTGTCAATGAAGAACTATTCATATCAGTGGACGAATTCAGTGAAGACGAAGGTTCTGGAGAATTATTTTCCCATGGTTTCGGTCTTGTCTGTGACATTGTGTGTTAAAGTTTTTGAAACTATCTATTGTTGCTTTTTCCAAACTGAAGAGGAAAGAGAAAGAAAAGACCATGTATAATAGTTCAGGATTTGATGAAGTTAAAAATCAATCGAGATGGCGCGTAGACCTTCCATATTAGGAAACCGGTTTTCGATAAGATTGCAAACTGAATTGATTCAAACATTAAAAATTTCCAGTAAAGCCAAACGTTAATATAAATAATACAATGTTAACAAATTACATGATATAGCTTAAGCACTCCATACACTAAAGAGTTTAGGCTCAACTACAGAGATCGGTTCAAAATCATCCTCTGTAGCTGGAGTTTGATTATCAGCCACATCGTCTGACTCAATTTCAGCTTTTTTAGTCACTAGACTTGATTCTGCATTAGGGTCATATTTTGCTTCACTAATAGCTCGATCGATCAACGCAACAGCTTCTGAAATAGCAGATTCAATTCCTTCTGGGGTAATCTCACTATCAGCTTTTACAGATTGTACAACATCGGATGCTTTTAGAAGTTGCTGGCGAACCTTAGAACATTGTTTCTTTACCTTCAACTTATCTAAATTGAGATTTTCCCTCTCAAACTCAATAACTTTCTTTTCTTCGCTGGTGACTGATTCTAAATTGATAAAACTTTGAAGTTTCAATTCAAATTTACGAAGAGCAAGCTTAAGAATGGAAGTAATAATTTTATCCTGACAATTAAGTTCCTTTTTGGCATGTTCTGTGATATTTTCAGTTGCATTTGCTGAACCAGTGATAGTAGTTGTAGTTTTAGTAGTTGTTTCATGTTGAATTTGAATACCATTACCACAAGCTTTGGATAAGAGTGAAGAGAAATCGATGGTTTTGTCGCTTTTGAGCTTCTTCAAATATTCCACATAACTTGATTTGGAAATTTGTTTGAACAAGAATGTGTCCTCAACAGGAAGTTGAATAAATTTGATAATGCATTGGTCTTTAGGTCTAGATCCTACATGTCCTGAAATTAGGTTCCAGTCATCACCAAACATTTCGATACCTTCAAGTAATAATAAGATTTCGTTGTTTGACCACGGTGTGGAATCATTATTCAAGTTTATCTTGTCAATTTTAACAAAATCTGTATTTTTGAAATAATCCTCAAATTGAGAGTTTTGATAACATTCCGAAGAAATGTTAGATTTGTTTTTCAAGTTGTGGTATTTAGTTTCAGTAATATCATTACCAGTAATTGAACAGTACATTCTTTTAACTTGTTTAGAAGAGTTGGCATTAGAGTCTTGCAAAAGTAATGCATCATCAACAGAGTCATAAACATTCCTTCTCAATTGCAAGTTTAACTTTGTATTAGGAGTAATTGAGTTGGATATTTTTTGTCTTTTGAAATCCGGTTCATCAACATCCATTTTATTGATATCATTTGATGCAGCGTTCTCGGAAAGTTTTTCGTCTTCAGCTTCAACTTCAGTTTTTTCAGTTTTCTTTGAAACTTCATTTTCAAATGCTTGTAATTGAAATCCACTAGGTTTATCCAACGTAATTTGAAAATGCCCAGTAAACTGGGGGCCAATAGCAAATGACTTTGTCTTTGGGTCAATTTGATAGTTTATAATACCCCATTTTGATAAAAATGAATATATTCTCATCAAAGATCCAACATCCATTGCCACATTTCTTCTAATTGCTGTCAAGGAAAGATACTCGATTGGGTTTAATCTGTATGTGTTGACAATAAAATCTCTAACACTCTTATAAATGTCTGGATTTTTGTATTTTTGATTGGATTGAGAACTGAAAAACTCGGGTAATGATTTCTTTTCAATTTCGTGAATTTCATTAAGGTTGAACCATTTGGCGAAAGATGGAATAATAACAGGTTTAGTTTGCTTTGCCAAATACAAATTAGCTTGTGCAAAAAGCTCAGCTGCTGCATTTTCATTGACAGCAGCAGGTGTAGCAGATGCAGATGTTACTTCTGATTCTGGTGCCGTAGACATTTAGAATAATAAGCCAGTCTGGTAACGTGTATAGCGTTTACAGATAATAAAACAACACCAAAACTACCTGCGTAGGTATTATAACAAGCCTAGAAAAGCGCTGATTCAAAACACAAAATTGTCTCCTTTTTTTTGGCGCAAAAAGAATTCGCGAAAGCTCAAAATTTGTGGTCGATCGGCCCCACAGATTTAAAGCACATCGACTGCGACGCGTAATAGAGGACCATTGGCTTGGTTTGCGTGTTGCAGAGAAGAAGCCGTAGTGACGCAGAGAGAGAATAGTATATGACATTGGATGAACAGCAAGAAGATGCCTCTCTTACAGAGTTACTCAGTAGAGAATACGGAAACCTGAAAGATGAGAATAAGCCCAAGACAATCGATAAATCAAAGCTGAAAAAGTTACAACTGTTGATTGATCAATCTAAGGCATTTTCGCAAATCATCTCTTCGTCACTAGTTCAAAAGCAAACAGAGAATAGCACAAAAGAAGATAAAGATGATTCTATATCTTTGAAGAAACAAAAAATAAGCAACAACGGTGCCACACGAAATGCCCATGGTCAACCGAAAAGTTTAACTAATGTGATTCTAAAACCTCATCAGTTGAATGGAATGAACTGGTTAATTAGTTTGTTTGAGAATGGTCTGAATGGTATTTTGGCTGACGAAATGGGTTTAGGCAAAACGGTACAAACGATTGCGCTATTAGCATTTTTAAAAGAGCAGGGTATCAGTGGTCCTTTTTTGATAGTTGCACCTTTAAGTGTTGTATCCAATTGGACAACAGAACTAAGCACTTTCTGTCCAACTCTATCTTTTGTCCCTTATATTGGTATTAAGAAACATAGAGCTAAACTCAGACGATCGTCTCTTAGAAAGTTCAATGTTGTTGTGACGTCATATGAAATTTCCTTGATTGATTTTCAATATTTGAAAAATATTACATGGTCTTACTTAGTTGTCGATGAAGGTCACCGTTTGAAAAATGCAAATTGCATGCTTTTTACAAAGTTAAAGGCTTTGGACGTATCTAATAGACTTTTATTAACAGGAACTCCCTTACAGAACAATTTGGCCGAATTATGGTCCTTATTAAATTTTATTCTACCTGACGTATTTCATGATTTTGCTACTTTTCAAAACTATTTCAACTTTTCAGAATTTGAGTCACTCGTTGAGGTTGAGAACGAAAATGGAGAAGATGCTGAAAGCCAGAAAGAGTTTAACACACTTGTTTCAATGGGAATTCGCAAAGCTTTGGTGAACAATCTACATACTATTCTGAAACCTTTCATACTTCGAAGGCTGAAGAAGGATGTTTTAACCCTTCCACCAAAGAGAGAATATATAATTTACTCGGAGCTTTCCTCCCTGCAAGCGCACTTCTATTCCATGTTGTTGAAAGATAACATCAATTTTAGAAATGTATTGCTAGATACTTTTCTTCCCTTGTACATCAAGTACAACTATCCTTACTTGCTAAAAGAATTACCAGATTTTTTGAAGTGGAAAAAGGATGTGACAAGTTTGCCTTCACCTTGTCCTAATGACGAGATAAACTCTCATTATGAATTTGTACAATCTCAACTCAAAAGTAAGCGAGTATCCAATCCCTTGATGCAACTTCGGCAAATCTGTGACTCGCCTTACCACTATTTTTTTCCTTGGAATGATGATACGGTAATCAACACTGAAATGATTGAAAATACGTCAAAGCTTCAATCTTTGGACTCAATCATTCCAAGAATTATGAGAGAAAGACCTGACGATAAAATTTTGATATTCAGCCAGTTCAAATATACCTTAGAGCTTCTTGATACGTATTTTACTGAACATCCTTCTCGTGACACCAATGGGTCTGCTTTTCCCATAAAAACTTGTGTTTTAACCGGATCATCATCAAAAGAAGAAAGAGATGAAGCGTTGGATAGATTTATGACTGATCCCACATATAAAATTTTCTTGCTTTCAACGAGAGCTGCCAATCTAGGTTTGAATCTCACTGCTGCCACCACTGTGATTCTCTACGACTCTGACCTTAACCCAATGGTAGACCTACAAGCTATCGCTCGTATACATAGAATAGGACAGATAAAACCATGTTTGGTATATCGGCTTGCTACTCGTGCTACCGTTGAGGAAGCGATTTGGGAAAAAGTGATCAAGAAGAGAGTTTTAGAAGGTATAGTTATTGAGATGGGTGACTTTGATGGATCCGATCAATGGAAAACTAGTAATCATACTAAAAGTAAAAAGGAATCCATGCTACAGTCCTTACTAGACTTTTACAGCATGAAAAGAACCAATTCCAATAAAAATCGTTATGTTTATAACGATAAGGAAAACACTGGCAGAAGCAATGACCTTACTGCTGGTGAACTTGATGAACTACTCAACACCAGACCAGAGATGTTTGCCGAAGGAAGAGTTTTAGATTCTGGGGCGATGCCACATATAAAACTACTTTCTGAAAACGATGTCACTGGACAAAATGCTTTAGACTCTTTATAAACACCAGATAAACTAAGAGATACGACCAAATTGATGATTACCCATTTGTACCTTAATTTACATTAATTTTGACGCATCACCTTTTCTGAAATCTGGTCGATATTTTCTCTTTTGCTACGTTCAATAAGACAAGCGTCAATCAATTCCTCAAAGTTGTTTATTTCTGAAAACTGATGTATCATCTCTTTCCAATCCTCTGATTTCCAATTTCCTTCTAAAATCATCAATTTCAACCTTGGTTCGTAAATATGCCAAAATGGCAATTTTAATACAATCAATGCAAATACTGTGATACCAAATGCCCATATGTCCGCTTTCCTATCGACTGAAATAGGACATGATTGAAGAAGCTCAGGAGCCGCATATGGTAAAGATCCTATATTGTTTTTCTCACTGGGTGTCTCATTAATACTTTCATTGGTTCTTATTGCACTGATAACCGACTTATCAGTGTTCTGATCATTTCCAGAACTACTCAGAGAGCCAAACAAATCCGAAGAACATGTCTCAGGAGAATTTATATTATATGACCTTTTTGATAACTTTGAAACAGTCTCATTTATTTGTGTTTTGATTTTAACATCGAGTTCACCTGACTTCAAGTTATGGTTATAGGAATCGAGATCGTAATTAGTGAGGCCAAAATCACAAATGATTGGCACATCATTGTGTAGCAAAAAATTCTCCAACTTAATATCTCCGTGATGAATTCCCTGGTGATGTAGATACTTTATAGATTTAACAATACCTGTGATATATTGTATAATTTGATTATGTCGTCTTTCAAAGGAAATCTTGTTGGTTTCCCAAACTTTAACTTTATCAAATAATGATCCTTCAGGAAATAACGGCATTAAGAGGAATATATTATCGCAAGTGATTTGAACATCTAACAAAGGAATTACATACTTGTGGTGTAACTTTGACCAAATAAATATTTCCGACTGCGATTTGTAAAGTTTTTTAATGCTTTGTTTGATGGGTATAATCTTCACTGCCTTAACCTCATCAACATTTTCAATGTTAAAACACTCTCTTATAATTCCAAAACTTCCGTTGTTGAATACCCTTCCAAGTTTCCATGTACTCATCAAAAGAGAACCCATTTCATTACTATTTGGAGGAACAGTAATCTTTCGATGCCTGGCAGAAGCTATCATTGAAGCCATCGACCCTAAACTTGATGTAGAAGTCGAATTTCTTCTTAAAATTTTTGTCAAATGATTCTTATATTCAGCATCATCTTTTAAACTATCTGGTAAAAGATCGGTAAGCATCTTTCTTCGGTAACTAAAAGACAAGGACTGAAAATTCTTTGGAATACTCGATAATATAATTCTATCTGTTTCCCTCTCTGGGGAGTCTGCTATTTTGAAAGACTTGGCGGAGACTTCAAAATATTCACCATCTTTTTGATTTTCTCTACTAGATGCCTTATTTGCATAGTCTATTTCAATTGGCTTAGGCAAAACTTCTGGATGATGTGCTTTGATTTCTAACGAAATTTCACTATTTTGAGCTGAAATGCTAGCAGCTCGTGGTTTAGATGGTAAACCAGATTCTTCCTTGAAACTTTGTTTTTCTAAAGCTGGATCATTAATGCCAAATTTAGAGAGATTGAAGGAACTAAGGTTGGGAACATACTCATCACAAATACCATCATTAGGCTCTGCCTTGTAAAAGTCTCTCGACTTTTTCAATTGACTAGATTTAGCTTTTGCATAGTAGGACCCCCAATCGGTAATCAAATTCGATGCCTTTGTTCTTTTATAGGGTAATTTCTTTCCAAACATATCATCATAATTAGAAGTCTCATTTTCCGAGAATGTTTTGCGGAGGTTATCACGCTTGTTTTGGTTTATCTCGGATGGTTCAATGTCAAATTTGTATAATGCTTCTCTGAAATCAAAATCAGGTATATTCTCTTCATTATCGATCGTATTCAATCCTCTTAAATTTGTAGAATCACCTCCTAAAAGAGTGGGCATCCTATATTCAGGAGGAAGAGCATCACGATACACAAGGTTAGTAGATGATAAATAGGCAAACGACTGTTGCGGAGTTATCGAGCTAGTGTTTGTGCCACTCAACATCAATGGAATAATGTAATACAATCACGTCTGTGAACCAGCACGACTTTAATTATGAAATTCAAGAATGCAAATATGAGATCGATAAAAGAGTAAACTCACCAATAGTAAATGCATTAATAGTACTACAAGTCTTTCTCCTCTAATTCCGAAAGTAGTAAATTCCAAATTTGATCTTTCTACTCAAAATGATCATTAGATTGACAGTCACGTGACTATATTATCTTTAAAATTTTGAGCTGGTGCATTAGTTATTTCTTAACAACAATTTAGAGTCTCAATCAATTCAGTTTTGCAGCAAGCCCCAACAATCAGCTTACGGTTCATTACTTTGCAAGATACAATTGATCCAGTGAAGCTACAAAATTTGCTAATCTATGTGTACGTATAAGGGAAAGTAATTACAATTTTTGTGAACAGTTGTACTAACTAAAATTCATTTCAAATACAGCGTCTGGTTTTAACTTTAGTTCTAATAACAACAACAGCCCATTTGGTGGCATTGGAAACAATAAAACTGAGTCTAAACCAGCTTTAAATTTTGGATCTAATACAACAAGCAATAATGCTGCTTTACCAACTGGGAATGCGTCAGCAGTGGGCGGTTTTGGTGCATCTAATTCCGCTACTGGTTTTACTGGATTTGGCACAAACGCCACACCATCAACAAACACTCCTTCTGCCACTGGCTCTACATTCTCCTTCGGAAATACACTTGGTGCCGCAAAGTCCTCCACTCCGATGTTCGGAAATTCTTCTACCATACCTGCAGCAACAACAACAACAACAACAACAACAACACCAGCAGCATCAGCCTCTTTGTTTTCAGGAGCTGCTGGTTCCAAACCTCAAAGCTCCTTATTCTCAACTACCCCAGCAAACTCTACCGAAAAACCAGTTTTTGGTACTTCCAAGCCCACAGATGAAGGATCCCGTCCATTTGGTGGCAGTACCACCGGCACCCCAACAGCTAATGGGTTTAACATTGGCGGAACAGCCTCCTCTACAACAGCACAACCTCAACAATTCACAACACTTGGTCAACAAGCGGATAAGGCTTCTTCTACTTTTTCGTTTGGCTCGAAGGCAAGTAATGACCAGAAATCAACTCCCTCATTTTCTTTTGGTACTAACACTACTACACCATCTAACACCTTTTCTTTAGGTGCTAAAACAGATGAGAAGAAAGAATCAACAACAAGCTTTTCCTTTGCTTCCAAGCCTGCTGAAAAGAAGAACGACTCTAATCCAACAATGAACTTCTCATTTGGATCCAAGCCGGAAGAGAAGAAAAACGAAGATAAATCAACAAACACGAGTTTTTCATTTGGTACTAAAACAGATGAAAAGAAGGTAGAAACTAATCCGGCTACCAAATTTTCATTTGGCATTAAATCTGAGGAAAAGAAAAACGATTCCAACTCAACAGCGGGTTTCTCATTCGGAACCAAGCCTGAAGAGAAGAAAACGGATAGTAAAGCACCAAGCACAGGTTTCTCATTTGGAACCAAGCCTGAAGAAAAAAAAGATGAGACCAAACCAACTACAGGCTTTTCATTTGGTTCCAAGTCCGAGGAAAAGAAGGATGAGACAAAGCCGACGACAACTGGTCTCACGTTTGATAATAAAACAGATCTCAAGAAGGAACCATCAGCAGTGGTGAAGTCGGAAGAGAAGAAGGTTTCCTTCGATGTTAACCTAAATGATACGACTAAAACACCAGTGAAACTAGAGGATTTCAAACCTCAAAAACTATCTATAAATAATAAGAACATGGATGATTTAATTACCAAGTGGACTAATCAACTTTCTTTTTCATCGAAAACCTTTGAGGCATACAGTGAAAGAATTGGAGAATGGGATAAAACTTTAGTTACTTCTTCAGATGCTGTTTCAAAATTATATAATGATACTATACAATGTGAGCAAAAACAGGAGAAAATTGATCAAACTTTGGCTTATATTGAAAATCAACAAGAAGAATTGGAACGTTTATTAACTAGTTATGAGAAACAGTCAGATAAACTTTTAGCATCTATTGAAAAGTCTTCATCAACTGCCGGAGGCCCAATATCTGCTGTCAACAACAAAGAGACAAATGATGAGGCTCGGGAGAAAGCGTATAAGTTAGCTGAGATGTTAGAAAACAAACTTGATTCTTTGGGTCACAACTTTTCCTCTCTTGTCACTGAAGTTAATGATGTTAGTGAGAATTTCAATAAGTCATTGATCAATGAAGATGTTACAGACGATGAACAACATAACCTCAATGACATTATCAAATTATTGAATAACCATATGGAATCACTTAACTGGATCTCGGAGAATGAAAAGCTGTTGAAAAAGAGAGTTGAACAGCTTTCATTATCAAAGCAGTAATTGTAAGATTGTTTTATAGTAGTTGATTAGTTTTAATGTATTTTACCTATGTCCCTGTTAGTTAATACTAGCATAATGATCAGGTGTTTGATTGATACCCGAAAGTGTTGCTAATTTTAAACATTAAACGGATTCAAGAAATTGTCTCTTGATCATGTTATATAAATAAATCTAAACTAGCTTTTATCTTTACTATTCATTCATTCAATTTATCTTTAACTTTTTTTTGCAGTCTGTTTTCCATTCTAGTTCTATATGCATCGGTTTTCAAATTGGAATCGACAGAGGTAGTATGTGGACTTGTCCACGATTGAGATTTCTGCAGAACAGCTGCAAAAATATTCTTTGTTGTTCTTTTATTTCTTATATTATCATAAATTTCGTATATATCACCATTGGAATATTTTTTTATAAGCTTTGGACCTAGCTGACTCAGTTCATCATCTGATAAACCACATATAAGGACAGCATCATGTAGTAAATCTAAGGCTGAGGGCATTTTAGGCAAAGCTGTTGCCTTATCTATTAATTTCTGAGTTTGGATATCATTGAATATGTTACGCCTGTGCATCATAATATGTTCCTCGGGATCACATTCAAAGCTTACTGATGGAGAAACAGAACGACTAAAGCTCGTATTTTTATCAATAGGGTAATGAAGAAGAAATGAAAGGGCTTCAATACTATCATCAATATCAGTCCCAAAAACTGCTTTTAAAGTGGGTACAGATGCTATCAAAATTTGAGATCTAATTCTTAAAACAAGTAACAATATCACTGAAGGCAATAAAACTGAAATATCATTCCCACCTGTAACTGTGTCAGATGATGCACCCACGCATCCATAAGCAATCAGACCATCCCATATACGAACAGAGTAAGCAAGACCGACTTCTCGTGTTAGGATCATCCGAAACCACCGCGTTAGCCAAAGTTGAGACTCGATATGCTCACCTTTCAAAACTGCAGCTAATCCAGGTTGATTGGTTGAACCTATATCTAAATGGTGAAGTTTTAAATCGAAAACTATACTTTCACGTAGTATGCCTGAAGATGTAAAATATTTATCAGCAATTGGTTCCATAAGTTTATCAAACATTGCAAATAAATCACTCCATAAGAAATCTCGAGAGAAAAATTCCATAATTTGAGAGGAAAACTTATCAATTACTATATCTTTGTTATTCATAGTTTCATCAATTAATTCAACATTTAAAACAGCAAAAATAACGGCACAAAGTTCATGCATTCCCTGGACATATCCTAGCTCTTTCTTACCTTGATCATGTCTTTTTTTGTTGTTCCATTTTGCGTACCTATAAAGTAACTCAATCATTGATATTTTGTTTGATTTGTTATTAATGAACATCTCAGGGTATTCAGGAAACAACCTTTCAACATCTGCTATTATTACTGTCAAAAAACCTAAATCAGACTCCTGTAAGGTAGTATTTCTCGAAATTGGATTCGATGATGCATTCAATTCCTCTCTTTTCAATTTTCTCTTTAAATTTGGTGAATTAGAGATACTCAAATTTGATAAGTCTTCATCTAAATTTTCAGCTAATGAAGTTTTGATTGATCTATAATATTTCGAGTCAATCGGTAGTAAATGCCAAGGTATTCCAATATTGGTTACAACATTTTTATACTTTTTCCTGTATTCCCTCAAAGGTACCAAATCAAAAACTGGAATACAATCTTCACCGGGTTGTCTGATAGTGTCAATCTTAAGTAGTGATGTTTTCCATAATAATGATCTAGAAAAGGGAATTTTACTTTTACTTGAATACACATGTTCCCCTGATAGAATTGCAGAAGCTAATGCCGGTCTAGATGGGTATTGCTTCAAAATTGTTGCACATTTGGTGATAAGATCAGATTTGTTGACGCTTGGAGATTTGTGGTTAGAGTTGCAATAACCATCAAAACTATTCATTGAGTTGACGACGGTTTCAAATTAGAGTCAAAGAGCTCAACAAACAAAAGAATACTTGACAATAAGGTGAGTAAATTACGTATCAAGGATATATCATTAATATATCTATGTAGAACAGACTACATAACCGAGAACCCATGACTTACTTACTGTCTCTGCCACATTAAATTTACGCGCTCCCCTAAAAAAATGTCAGCATTATAATAAACTCTGATTTTTACAAAAAGAAAATTTGCCTAATGAAAACGAGCAAATTATTTCATTAAAAATTGATTTGAAGAATTGGGAATCGACCAAATTTATACCACCCGTGCACCGCCGTGTTTGGAACGGCAAAACTGCGCCGCAAGCAAAACAAAACAAAGCAAAAACCAAATTCAATTTACGAGCAAGCAAATTGAAATTGTTGCTGTACCAAACAATTTATCAATTTCTCCCCGTTCGTCCGAACAGCGTTCAGAGCTTTGCAAATTTCTTGTCTATAAATAGGCGCCAGTCTCCCCCCCTTCTGCTCTGAGCATTGTGAGGTGTGTATGAGGCTCTTATTTGCTATCAATGTCCTTCTTTTACTCTATTTTTCAATATTCTCTTTGGAGTTAAAGCATAGCATTCTAAATGATGCTGGCAAACAATAATTCAAACAGACTTGATAATTGCAAATCTGATATACTCATAGTCAGTGACACTCCCATACATGATGAAACGATTCCAAGATCCATGGCGACCTCAACCACCGACGTGGTAAACCGTGAAGCCAAAGCAGTTTTTGAACATTTGAAAGCAAATAGGGATGCGTTGGAAGAAAAATGGTCAAATGACATTTCAACTTCCAGGACGGATCTGTTATATAACAACAAAGTTAGCACTTCTCAATTTTTTAACAACATTGTGTCTTATATTGAAACAACTGACTCTCACCCAATTTTCAAGTATATAAGCAAAAAGATCTTTGAAGTAGAACAACTTGATGATGTTTGCGATTCTGGATTAACTCCAACTTTCTTGAATTTATGTGTAGATGATATTCCAGTTTCTGATCTTAAAATAGCCAAACAACTCATGCAAATGGTAGACTTCTTGATTTCTAAGTTACTGAAGCTATTAAATTTCCATGAGTTAATCAGAAATATACCAGATATACATAAATTCACAGATGACGCACGCACACTTTTGAAAAAAATTGGTTTCCCTCCTAATGCCAATCATAATACTATTCCTATGAGTGTCATGATTGTGATGATAAAGTGGTTTACCAATTCTGACCTTCAAATGTCCGCTGCTGTTCGGAGTATTGAAACCACTTTTCTCGGAGGTGATATTGCTGAAGAATGGAATGGGAAAAGTTCGATTAGTGGAGAAGACTTGGTTCTTTCTTTTTATGATCATATGTTTGAATGGAACCTTTTTTTCGAGAATAGACCTGATATCATACCAGTAATAAGTTGGGGGAGATATGCCCTTCAAAGAATTCATATTAATGAGCGTTATCCATTTGTTCGATGTTTTATTCGAGAATTGAATGACTGTATCACTCAAAATCGTCTCTTCAATACGGAATGTTTGATTGATGTTGCAAAGAATAGAGATATCAACTTACAGGTTGAAGAACCAAGAATTAAATCGTTTGCTGATTTGTCAGGAAAATCGCATTTTATCAAGCAGAGTTTGTGCGGTAAAACTTACGCCGTACCCAACAAGTTAGGCAGGACAGTTTCGTCACCCTTGCCTGTTGAAGAGAAAGAAGAGCCAGTTGATGATATTTTGGAGAAGAAGAGACCTGCCATCAATGAGTTCACACCAACTTCTCCCAAAAAAAGGGTGAAAATAGCCGCACAAATCACTACAGATGAAGATAGTAACATGATGAAACATTCCCCACCTAAAGCACCTACAAATGAACGTACAAGTGTTTTATCTAACAAAAGTTATCCAAAACGTCGTTCTCCGATACCTCTGACAGGTAATAACTCAACTACAGTTGATGCTCCTAAAAACATTTACAGAAACTACGAGTTTTTGCCCCGAGGACCAAATATTCATTTTGAGAATCCAAGTAATAGGGTTCTGCCGTCGCATGTGGTTTGGTGTTCCTATTGTGGGGTAGGCCATTATCCAGGGGAACACGTATTCAAGGATGGTGTATTACAAGAAGATGTTATTGGAAATAAGTTTCACATCTACAGACTCTATGATACGATGCTAAGAAGGACAGGGAAATATCCAACTCATGGCGTCTCGCCATTAAAGTGATGAATTTATACACTTATTTTGAGCTTTGTTGCCCTTCTTCGTCTGATGTTATGTTGAAGTTGCTAGCATTATCACGACCCTCAATGATTTCATCTTTATATGATATCAATTCGATATCTCTTTCATCATTCGTTGAAATCTCCCTTCTCTCTGGGGATGTGTCCTTAAAGTAAATAATAGAGAAGACGCTCAATACAATAACAATTTCTCCAACTAGTGACCATCCCTCAGGAATCGTCCCATTAGTAATATAGTCAAAAACGGACGCATACACTAATTGTGTATATGTCATTGATATGGCCCTAGCTGCCTTCTCTCTTTGCATTCCGGCTGTCAACAAGTATTGCATGAAGAATCCAGTAACGCCGATCGCTGTTAGTAATACCCACTGAGTCGTTGTATGTGGAATTTGAAAACTCAGGTCGGGAAGTATTAAGATTCCGATGAATGATGCTATTACTGTAAATAGTGCATAAACGGAAACCATAAAGAGAGGATGTGCGTTAAATCCAATCTTCCTAATGGAGCACATAGCAACACCAGTACCGATTGTAGACACCAAAGCGAAACAAGTCCCAATGAGTCTTGCAGTAGATTTTTTATCATAGGTTTTAGGAACTTGCTCTTGGAAGAGTTCCAATAAAAAAGGAGGTTTTGCAATCAAAAGGACTCCTAGAAATGCAAACAGACCTCCGATCGCTTCAATCAATGTGAATCTTTCATGTAGGAATAAGAACGCCATAAGAGATGTCACAGTAGGCGAAAGAAAAGTGATTGCAATTGTATCAGAAAGATTTAAATAAAGTAATGACCAATATTGTCCCCCGACACCAACAAATCCACCCATCGCACGCAGTAACAATAGACCACGATATCCTTTCGGTCCCAATGGAAAGTCTTTGTTCTTTTCGTAAAAAATAAAGTATAAAACACAAAAGAGATACGTGATTGCCATACGCACGAAAAGAATCTGTAGTGGATGCATCGGTTTTTCAAAATCTTTATCCGTTATCAAGATCTTACAGAACATCATCATGAAACAGTTGAAAAGTTGTGAAATTAATGTTAAACAAATCCCCATATTGGGCTGTATTCTTTTCATGTATATTCTTTGTAGTGCGGCATTCATTTAGTGGGTAGTCTAGACAACTCTAAAGAAGAAATATCTTAGTAATGCAAGCAGATATGATTCATCAATATCTTGGGTTAGTTCCGCAGTCAAAATTTTGAAAATACGGCGGCGCGCAAGGCCCGCAGCTCGGAAATTTGAATCGATTAAAAGGATGGATGCCTCTCCCTATAAAATTCAACCTGAGAGTTAAGGTTTGTTTTGTTTTTGTTTGTAAGTACAATCTACTACACACATTACCAGAAAAAACCATCATGCTTTCAATGATTAGTAACAAATCAATTGCAACTATTGCAAGCCAATCTTTTAGATGTTTTTCAACCACCTCCTTGACTTTCAAGGAAGCAGTGGCAACAAAATCTTCTACAAAAGTCAATTCAGCAAAGAGTAAATCTACTTCTGTGAAGGAAAAGAAACTTACCCTTACTGAAGCTAAAAAGTCAGAAAGACCTAAACGACCAATCTCTTCTTTCAGCTTATATTTCAAAGAAAACATCTCAGAATTTTACAAACCTGGTTCTGGAGAAACCACTACCAACGCAATGGCAGCGGCAGCAGAAAAGTGGAAAACTCTTTCAGATGCTGTTAAAGATGAATATAAACAAAAAACGCTGCCATTTAGACAAGAGTATGAAAAGGCTAATAAGGAGTGGCAAACTAAGTTTAAGAAGCCATTGAGTGGTTACAACATGTTTGTCAAGGAAAGAATGTCACAACTTAAGGCACAAACTTTAGATGAAAACAAAGAAATTTTGAAAAACGTTGCAAAGGAATGGAATTCTTTAACTAAGGAAGAAAAGAATACATGGAATACCAAGAGCTTTTAATCCAATTAGATGATTTGTTCTATCCAAATTTTATTAAAATATTGATGCTATTGTTTTGCATAGAATGAGCTATAAACTGCTATTGATTTCAAAGTATCTACGCTGTATACCAGATGTGCATATATCTCCTTGATGTATATTGAACGTATAATCAAAAAACCTGTATTGGCTCCTGCAAGTCACGTGATCTAGATCTTATCTTGCCGACTCGTTTAATCAACAAATACATCAAAATCTAAGGATCAGAGCAGTTTTATTTGTGGCAGAACCCAATTCATTGAATTGATCACACATATATATATATATGCGTTTATTCAATAATATCAGATTTAGAGTTTTTTACCATTATCTGATTTTTTTCATTTGCTTGGCGAATGCTGCTGTGGTTCCTGATACTCCTGACACTAACGCAGGTCCTGAAATTACAGATTTGCTAATACTAAATATTCACCTGGCAACATCCAAAGATGATACTACCTCAAAGCATTTAGGTACAGTAGTGATAGGACTTTTCGGGAACATTGTTCCTAAAACTGTTGATAACTTCAAGCAATTGGCCAATATCTATTCCAAGAATCATACACCTTTTCATCGTGTCATTCCTGGGTTTGTTATACAAGGAGGTGACATCGATGGTAAAGGGGGGCATAGTATTTATGGTGAAAAGGGTACATCACCACCAGAAGGAGCTAATCCAGCTTTGTTTGGTCCAGGATACAGTGGCTTAGAAGATGAAAACTTTGAACTTCATCATGACAAAATAGGTAGAGTAAGTGTTGCTAATGCTGGACCAAATACAGGAGGCTCTCAGTTTTTTATTTGTCTAAACAAGTTACCACATCTTGATGGTCATCATGTCGTTTTTGGACAAGTTTTGAAGGGAATTGAAGTAGCAACTGACATTGCCAATGTTAAGAGAGACAAACATGATAAACCCATTGAAGAAGTTTTCATTCAACATGCTGAGGCAAGAGAATATACAGATGAGATAAATTTAGAAGAATTGTCCAATGTTGTGGGTATTGTTCCAATCAGCCTGGAATTAGATGACCCTCAAGACGATCCAACGCATAAGAGCGACGAAGATATTGATCCACAAGGTACACCGAAACCTGAAGTGGACATGAAAGAATCTGTTTACTCAAAAAACCACCCAACTGGATTGGGCGGTTCACAAAATCATTATGTCTTTATCCCATTTGTTATTTTCATTGCAGCTATTGGTTTTATGGCCGTCAAAAATAAACGTAATATAGCAGCATCGATCAGAGGTCCAAGATACCGTAGGGTATAAAATTTACTAAATTTATTATTTACTAGTGTATATCAATCTATTCTATAACTGAACGTTCGTAAATTCGAGCTTTGATTTCTTTCATCACGAGACTGTCAAACAGATTTCTAAACCATTTTGTATCTGAAGTTTTGATGGCGTTTGTTGCTTGATACAGAACATGTTTTGGACTTTCAATTAGACTTTTCAGGGTTTTCCAATTCAAACCGCTATATCCCTCTTCCACATCAATAAGTAGCCATTCATAGCCATTATCAAGAGGGAGTAATGGCTCATCTTCATATTGAATCCAATAGTCAAAATAATTCACTGCTTGTGTAAGTTCGTAAAGGGTCTCTGTTTTATCATAAATCACCCAGTACCTTGGAATTGTAATCTCATCCTTGAAAACATCTCTTAAAAATTTATTATCTCCAATTTGAGTGAAACGTGAGGCCCCGTTCATACACGTTCCAACATCCCAATGAACTGTTACAGGTTTCAGCATTGATAAATCATTTTGATACTTTTCAATAATCCTCAAGTTAAGCTTCTGTGCAGCATTACCCCCAGCATAATTCCAGCTCGAAATTAAACTGAATACAATAGATGACGCAACACTCGAGACAAATGTAAGTACTAAAATCAAGTATATTAATGTCCGCATATATCTTTTTGAAGAATGAATGATAAACTGAGTTGAGCAGGAAGCGCCAATGCAAATTACTGGAATAGTATATGAAATAAATCTCCATTCCTTATGACCATTCAAAGAAACAGCAAAAACATATAGAAGACTTGTCCACATCAATGTTGTGATAGTACCAACCCCGTAGTTAGTATAATCTACACTCACTGAATCTTTCTTAAATCTTTGCTTCAATGAAACTGTCAAAAATCCCAAAGCTAAAATTGGCACAGTTTCAAGTCCAGAAGCAAAAAGTCTTGGAATGTACTTCATGAAGTATGAATGCAAAGGTTCGACACCCCATTGAGAAGAGTTACCATCAACAACATTGAAGAAAAAGGACTCAATCTCTGGAAAACTCAATGTATCCCAAAAATAAGAATCAAGTCTACCTGTGAGAAACAAGCTAAAAATTCCAGAAATGGCAATCGCAACCACAGCTGACTTCAAAGATAATAATTTTTGTCTTCCCAAAATTCCCGTAGTTGATAGGAAGCACAAAATTGCAGTGAAAACCAGAATTTCAAAACGGAATATTACTCCAATTAGAGTAAAAAGTGCTATGGACCTGGTAACATCACCAGATATAAAGTGTGCAATTGCAATATTCACTAGTGGGAGGCATAAAAAGTTGGGAAGAAATCTTGAGGAATAAAAGAGATAATGAGGCATTGGATAAAGGAACAAAGAAAGCCATATTCCAATGGTCTTAGTTCTTTTGGAACATGACCGTTCAACTGATCTTCGTAAATAAATGATTGAGCCGCATGATAGCAATGCTAAAATCACTCTACATAAAAGAAGATGATATAACTTTGTTTCAGTCAATATCAATTGAATCGTAGACGTAGAGAATTTGGATAGTGGTGTGGGAAATATAGTGTTAATAGTAACACAAACTCCCGCAATCCCCAAAGCCCACCTTTTCGCAGAAGATTTCAAGAGAATTGTAGGTAAGGCAAGAATCAAAGCTGAGACGCATGTTCTCTTGACTGCTCCTGGAAAATGAATATGATCGAATTGATCAATTTGGTCTAATCCTAATGTAATCAAATCATGGACGGCTTGAACGTTAAATGACTCTTCTACCTTCGTATAAGGAGCAATTGCAACATTCCAAGTGGATAACACTATCAAAATTGTATCCAGCAATACCTGTAGTATTCTGATCATTGTCACTTGATGTGCACAGAGTCTTCTTCTTAGAATGGTTTGAGTATAGATCAAAATACAAAAAGTATCAATTTGAACAATCTTTCTGTGCACGTGTGCATGATTGGTGAAAATTAACTCTCACTCAAGCTAACCATTGAGAGAGGTTTACAACTTACCTGATCCACAAACAAGGCGTCGTTAAGTGTTTGACTTAGTACTCTGACTCAGTTTTAGGAGTTGATAAATGTTTCTCTCGAACTAAAATGTTGAAGAAACTTAAGTAGGGAGTGAAGAGAGTTGCAACGTAAACACTTCCATGCATGTACAAGGCATGAATCTCTAGTAAAACAACCTGAAGTAATCGTACGGTATCACATATGATATGATAAAATTCAACTAAGTTTCTAGACAGTTGACGCAGAATAATATGTTAAAATTCAAGAGTTTCTGATCAGGCCTGAATCTAGTTGAAAAATTAGCTAGCAGTAATCTCACTGAAGTAGTTTTCGGTTATTATACAGAATATGTACAAAACTCATAGCTAATATAAAATGAGTGATATTGAACTAATTCCTGATTTGGTTGAGGATGAGACCGACGAGATTGTATTCCACCCAGTCAAAGCTGAAGTTAAAGATTTAAGTGGGACAATCATTGAAGAAGATATAAATAAGAGGGTTCCAGTTACAATTCTTACCGGTTACTTAGGTTCGGGAAAATCCACACTACTTGACAAAATAGCCAAAAGAGGTGACAGAAAGTTGGCTGTTATACTGAATGAGTTTGGAGATTCTATAGATATCGAAAAATCTTTAACTGTGAAAGATAAAGAGAATGAAGTTGAAGAGTGGTTAGATTTAGGAAATGGTTGTCTTTGTTGTACGGTGAAGGATACTGGTGTTGCAGCTATTGAAAGACTAGTAGCTAAACGAAGAGATTTCAATCATATCATCCTTGAGACTACTGGATTGGCAGATCCTGGGCCAATAACCACTATGTTTTGGCTTGACAACGGTATTTTGTCTAATATTTATATTGATGGTGTTATAACTGTCTTGGATGCTGAGAATATTGAGAAATGTCTGGATGATACAGACGATCATCAGCATCACCATGAAAATTCTGGAAATGAGGTACAAAAGGATGACATTACAGTTGCTCATGTTCAAATAGCTCTTGCAGATGTTATTCTTCTCAATAAGATAGATAGAATTGAGAATGATCCAGAAAGGATTGAAAATTTGAAAGATAGGGTTAAATCCATCAACAACTGTGTACCTATCTATGAGACTAAATTTGGTGATATTTCTCTTGATAAAATTCTAGATTTACATGCTTACGAAAGTAAAGATGTAGCTAAATTGATTCAAAGTACAAATACAGAAACCAGTGTTCATGATCATAGAATGAGCACAATGACCTTTGATTTCAAAAAACTCAACAGAATGGATGATTTCAAAAATTTCGAGAGGTTTCTTCAAGATCTTTTATGGGAAGAGCCTGAAGATGAGAGTGATGAAAAAGTCATGGAGATTCATAGACTTAAAGGTTTGATATTTATTGATGAAGAATATAAAGTTATCCAAGGTGTTCGTAAAACTTACGATATTATTGATGGAAAGCAGGATGTTTCAGAAGTTACGTTGACTAATTCACGTTTGGTCGTTATCGGGAAATATCTTGATAAGTGCAAGATTGAGAACAAATTCAAAAAACATATGAACTTTCCATTCAATTGAGAGTCATAATCTTGATTTGTCAGGTTATACAACGTGTATGAAATATAATTTTATAGATAAGAAAACGGATCATTACGCGATAATGTCACAATATCGCCATATTAGGAAATCAGTTCCTTAACCGAATAGTAGTTGCTTGAAAAGATAAAAGGTATAGGAATTCTGCCTTCATCAATGTTTAATATTGAATTTATCTGCTAAAAAAGAGGAAATGAACATACTATGGGTTGTTACAGTAATTGCAATTGTCATTGCACTTCTATATCACTTTAAAAGGAAAAGATATCCATATACGGAATTCTCACAAGAAATAAAAGCAAGTAATGCAACTGTTGATGACGTTAACAATGGACTATTCAAAAGCAGACAGTATTTACCATTTAGATATCCTTATCATCAAACCATGGCATTAGTTAAACTTGACATGAATCATTGGGGGATGATAAATGATCAATATTGTGAATTTCACAGACAAAAGAGAGAGATATTCAATGGGTATGATGGAGAGAAAATGAAGTTTAATGATTACTATAAAAAGTTGGAAGATCATGAAACAGAAGCAGCACTGATTGAATTGAGAGATTTTGTTATGGAGCATTATATTCATAGATTTCCTCAACTTTTTGAATACTCCAAACGTGGCGGGAGAAAAGTTTTTGTGAACAAATTGTTGAAAGAGGAGTATTTTTTTGAAGAAATGGATCCATTGGAAGTTGCAACAAGAATAGCAATGGAAGATTTTTATGTATGTTTAAAAGATAAGGAAAGGGATCAATTCAAATGTGTTGCCGTTAGTGTTGCATTTGGAGGTGGTGGTTTCCCTATAATTCCTCTTGTTGGACAAATCATGGATGAAATTCATAAATCAGTTCCATATTATGAAACCAAATTGAAGAAGAGTATGAATAAATTTTTTGATAAATTTACTGATCCTGTTGAAAGAGCATCTTGGCACTTTGTATGGGACAAAAAGCTAGATTGTAGTGATTTTTACAGAAAGCTTCATGAATTGGGTGAGGAAAAATACTTTGAATATATCAAATCAATTCCGTTTGAACAATTTGAAGTTCGGATTGAGAAGCAAGCTTTAATAAAATTACCTGAGAGCAAAGCTATTATTTTCAGCAATCATCCATTATTCTTAAATGTTGAAAAGGAATTGAAAGATGCACCGATGGTTCCAAGTATTTTGTTAAAGATGCTATATGAGAGTCCAGAAGATATAATCAAACAAAAGCATTTCCACCAATTAAGGGATCATTTAAGTGGTCCTATCAAAGAAATGATTCAGTTTCAAGTAAAAGAAGGGTTAATTCCGAGTGCTGACTGTGCAGTACGAACAGTTGAAGGATATCCGTTCCGTGTATAATTTCCATCGAGTTTATAATTTTAAATTTGGTATTGATTTGAATTGCTAAGCCGCCAAAAGCTCGAAATTCATGTTGCCGTGAGTATTGTCTCTGCCAATGAAAAGGCGCGCAAAGTCAGGGTGGATTGAAATTAGAGACTTCGAGCGTCAGTGGGTTGAGAAAAAGGTAGAGTTAATCTTAGCGTGTTTAGTTATTAGTGTATAGAACTTTTTACATTTGAAGTTTATTCAACACATAACAAATAGATAATGACTCATCCAGGTGCATACATGGGTTGGTGGGGTTCTATGGGATCCCCAGCACAAAAGAGAATTTCTATTCACTCTGTTTCACCATATGCTCAAGATCCATTACATGGTTCCGTTGAAAGAGCAATTTTCAACTCTTTCAGAAGATTCAAGTCTCAAATTTTATATATTGCTATTCCAGCAGCTATTGTTTGGTCTGTCTGGACTGATGCAAGAGATTACAATGAATATTTATATACCAAAGCAGGTAGAGAAGAATTAGAAAGAGTTAATGTTTAATCTCTATTCTCATTTCAAACTATTCAACTTAAAAATCATATAAAATATATTTATTCTATCATTATATAGTGTAACGAACACAATACTCGAATTTGCAATAGACATACTAAATGTCAATAGAATACAACTTGACTTTAATTTATTGATGATAAATATCATCGTAGAAAATATTGTACAGTACAAAGAAAGGATGTAAATAGATACAATTTCTTAATCAGATTTTTTCTCCTTTGCTGGATTATCCAATTCTTCATTAAAGGCCACATAAACGTAACCAATAAGAACGATATTTGCAACAACTGCAGCAACACCACCAGATACCAAAGAATTGGAGTAGATTGTATTAGTTACAAAGAAAGCAGTAAGTGGTGCTAAGATCATCATAGCAGTGAAAAAAATGAGTTTCCTCAAAACTGTTCTGTTAGATTGGACCATGTATGTTAGTAGATGCAAGGCACAAGAAATTGCGGAATCAAGTGGAATGTTGTACATACGGAGGTATGTCTGCCATTACTGCTGCCGTTGTTGTTGTTAAGTGAAGCGGCAAAGTTCCACTGATCACTTGTGCCTCCAGATCGGTGCTGTTAACGGCGTGTGTTCTCTCCATATCGACCACCACAGCTGGCCCCTGGTCTCTGCCTCTGGCTCTGGCTCTGGCCTTCTGACCGACCTGGCCGATCGACGCATCCTCAGCAACGCGTGCTTACGTAACCCACCCTCCCGGCCTGAGGCTGCCGGGCCTCGGAAACACGCGGCGTGACCGAAAAATGGAGTCGGTGAAATTGTTGTCATTGTTCCCGTGACTCGATAAGAGAAGCTGCTGTCATGAGTCCACGGCGCCTGGCGCAGCACATGTCACTGTGTGTCGGGCAGTCAGCCTATAAATGACAATGTTCCGTCAGCTGTTTTGCAAACCCAATTGGAATTTTAAGTGGTTTCTTTTCTTTTATATTCAAACCTTCAAATCAACTTCTCACTCAAAGGTTACCCTCTTTTCTTCTCACTTCGTAATTCTATTCTTAACCGTCGTACTTATTAATTCAATTCAATATTACATACTCAACAATATTATCAAATGCCATTAACTCCACAAGAACTAGTTCAATATGAAAAGGATGGTTATGTTACCATGGTCAATTACTTAAGTAAGGAAACTGTAGCAGAACTCAATGCTGAAATTGATACTCTCTTACATTCAGTTCATATCAAAAACCATCCAAAAATTAAGTTCCTTACAGGTGAAAATGAACAAGGTCATATAGGTGATAAATATTTTTTTGATTCAGCAGATAAAATTCATTATTTTTTTGAGCCAGAAGCTTTAAAAAATGAAGGTAATAATCATAACCTTTTATTACCACTTGACAAATCAATTAATAAAATTGGTCACGGTTTACACTTTTTAGATGAAAAATTCAATAAAATTACAGTCAATGATGATGTTGCTTCAATTTGTAGACAATTAGGTTTTAAAGATCCAAAAGCTGTTCAAAGTATGTGTATAATAAAACAACCACATATTGGTGCTGCTGTACCTCCTCATAATGATGCAGAATTTTTATTTACAAAACCTGATCTGTGTGTTGGTTTTTGGTTTGCTCTAGAAGATTGTACAATTGACAATGGTTGTTTAGAATTTTTACCAGGATCTCAAAATTATCCATTAAGGAAACGGTTTGTTAAAGATTTTAAAAAAGGTGGTACAAAATTTGGTAATCTTAATAATCCTGAAGAAGATTACATTCCATCTTCTGATGATAAAGAATTTCAAGAAAAACTCTCTGATGATTCTATTTATGAGAAAGCTATTATTCCAGCAGGTACTTTAGTTTTAATTAATGGTAAAACTATTCACAAATCTGGTAAAAATAAAACTGGAAATTCTAGAAATGCTTATACATTCCACGTTGTTGATGGAGCTGCTGAATATGACGAATATAATTGGTTACAAATTCCACCTAATAAACCAGCTGGTTCTACAAATTTTACTAGATTATTCAAAAACTACGAATAAAATATTCATTTAGAATAATTTTTGCTACCATGCAATTTAATTAATTTATGTATTCTATAAAATTGAAAAAAAAAACATACTCTATGCATAATCTCATTAGTCTTTATTCCTGTCCCAAATATTATAAATATTTGTTGGATTCCAAAATCCAATCTTAGCATCTTTCATATTATTTAATTCATTTGTCCATTTATTAATATGCTTTTTATAATCTTTTAAATTTGGTGCATTAATGATTTTTTTCATTGCCCAATTTAATGTTTTAAGTGATCCACTATTTGATTTTTTACTTTCATTTATTATCAAATCTACTAATTCAGTTCGAAATTTTAAGAATTTAACATGCCTCATAAATAAATATGAATTTGACCTTTTCGCACCAGAAGAATAAATCATTGCTATCATATGGTCAATAACTTTAATTATATTGATCTTTTCAACAAAATCAATTTTAGGATCATTAGATTTGATTATTCCAATCATTGCACTATGTAATAATGAAACTGGAATTAAATCATCATAATCTTCATATAACTTGACAATTAACTTATCAATAAATAAAGGATTTTTTTCAATAATTGATTCAATTAAAATGCACTTAACTCTTATTGGACCAAAGAATCTCAGTAATTTCTCTTTCTCTTTCTTCGTGTACCTTTTACGTAACTCATTCAATTCCTTATTTGCTAATCCAAATTCAAGTTTTTCATCCTTTAAAGAACTACTGGCAACTTCTCTCTCAAAGCCACTCTTATGTGCAACATAATCTTGATATCGTTTCAAATTTTGGTATAATTCATTATATTCTAAAAAATCTTGCTCTAATAATCCTTTCTGATCTCCCTCATCATGAGCAAAATTAATCTCAGTATTAGTGTCAATTTTAGCAACATCCCCAATAGAATCAAATAATAAATTAGTAACTGAATCAATTTCCTTATCAACCTTTATCGCCAATCTATTCAAATCAAGTTCACCTTTCATAAAATTCTTATCTTTATCATCTAATCCTTTGACATTTTTCAAAGAATTAAACACATAGATAATCCCTTCACCCAATGAATGACTTTTTTCAACTTTAACAGTTTCTTTAATATCAACATCCCAGTCAAATCCACTAATATGTTGGACTAGAGACCATTGACGATTATCATGAGCCATTTTCATCGATTCTTTATTTAAAAAATCTCTAAATTTTGCTGAACTAAGTCCAATGGTATCTGATTTATCGTCCCTTAGTCCACGACGTAGAAAAATCTCAAGGAAAATAGAAAATGAATCAATACTCCTGTTGAAATTTGAAATCCAATCTTCCTTTTTGTTGCAAATTTCACTTACTCTGTAATCAATAATTTTTTCATAAATTTCAAATGGTAAAGAATTCAAAGTTCTTGAAATAATTTGAAGCAATGATTGTTGAGAGAAATAGGCTTTTGATTTGTACGATTTTGGATTCAATGCAACTAGAAGTTTATCTGAATTTGATGATGCTACCTCAAAAGTTTGACTTAGCTGCTCCGATAAACACATTACTCTTTCATCTTGTACAAGTTCATCAATGCTCGCATTAGTGGAAATTATATACTCATTCAAGGAAACAATCAATGAAGGTTGTAGTGCCATTAGATACTTCGGAGAATCATGATCTATAGACTTAATCAAATCTATCATTTGTATCAATCTATCAAATCTTTCCTCTAGTGGGAAAACTTGAAATGCTGGTGATCTATTCTCCATTATAATTCTATTGATTTTCTCAAATAATTTCCTCTTATTATATACTAAAGGTGACCAACTCGATATCAACTCCATAAACTTGAAAAGGTTAATCATATTATTCATTTTTTTATTATCGTTATGCCAAAATAATAGTTTGAGAATAGCATTCATAATATGTGAATGTTCATGATAATCAGTTATCTTGCTGATATGATTTCCGGCTCGGTTTCTGGTAGTTATTGATGTACTTTTTAAATAAGAATGTATTGAATCATAAATCACACTCTTTTTCTTGTTCATACTTAAATTTGAAAATTCAACATTCACAATCTCATCAAATAGTGGTGTTCGAATAGTTATAGCAATGAAAGCATTCACAATAAACTTGTAAAATATTGTACCCTGTAATGATTGATTTACTCTATTCAAATGGTAACTCCAAAGTTGTTGACAACATTCAAATGATGGTTTACATAATAATATTGACAACATATCAAAACCTTTAAGTTGAATCCGTTGGTTCAGTATGAGAAAGTTTAGCACATGAGATTTCCTTTCAGAAACAAAAGTATGAACATTATCTTCAGAAATGTTTTCATCAATAATATATTTTATCTCATGGTTATTTAATCCACAGATATGAGGTATAAACATGGCGTAAAATGTTTCTGTTTTAGGGACTATCCTGCCTACTTTAAGTATAAGAGACGTTAATTTTTGATTTTGCAATTTAGAATTGATACTATTCAATTTAATCACATCAACCATTTTGTAGTAGTACATTAGTTTAACATATACGTCATCTCCAAATCCAACAGACTTGATGTCATTCAGTTCGTTCTCCAATTGACTTTCAGAGTTAAATTGACTATTGTAAAGGGTATTCATAATTTTAAATCTATTTCTAGTTTGTTCGGAATTCAGGAATTCAATATTGGAGAGTACTTGTGGATTGAAATCTTTATATATTTGAAGAGCATTGATCAAAAAAATGTATTTCATCCAATTTGATCTCTGGAAAATTGGCTCATTATCAATTGCTTCATTCATAAAATTCATCAAGTCATCAAAGGTCAAATTCATTCTGTGTAAAAGAAAGGAAGCACTTGCAAACCATTGCTGATTAACAAGAACTTTGAAAATAAATTGTAGAGATTTATCATTAAGTTTCACTTTTGATTCTCTTAGTTTAGGATGATTATCGGATATCTCCGGTAAGCCTCGAATATAAAGATTCAATATCCTGGGAACATTACATTTACCTGTACGCTCCATAAATTGAGTCGCCTCAGGTACACTACTGAACCTTTCATCTTTTGGTATATTTGCTAGTAAGTCGATATCCTTTGGATTTCGTAAATCTAAATATTCTATTCGTTTATCATTTATGTTGTGTAATGATGATGGTAAATCAGAAATGCTTGTCATTTGAAAATTTCGTTCTTGGCTTTGTGAATACAATAGCGTTTCTGATCTGGATCCTGTTGTAAATTCTGTATATTCTGGAGTTTGTCGAAGTAGATAATCTTGTAAAGAGTCAATTGAATCATTTAAAAGAGACGTAAGTTTTTGGGATATTTTAGTTTCATTTCTTGAATTTGTTGGAGAATTGATCGGATTGTGGTTCTTGATTTTAGAAGAAGAATAATGCCGATTTATCATAATAATATAAAATTTTTCATTGCATTTATAGCAATATCGTATTCTTGACAACATCAATTTGCTAAATGAAAACTTTTGAGTTTTAGCCAGATTGGCTCTTGATTCAAACTAAAATGATTAAATTTGAATCTGTTACTTCAGAGTGAACTATGGTGTATATCTTTTCAGTGACAAAAAACATGTTTAGTTTTGAGAAAAATTATGATCCGTGCACCTTGAGCTAGTTCAGCATCAGATCGAGATCTATCAGGCACAGTTCCATCTATTTTAGTTATGAAAGCACTTTCATTACTTAACATCAATGGGTCATTTACTTTACAAAACTTAAAAAGACTATTTCTTTTGGCCTTGAGCTGCAACTGCAGCTGCACCTGCTGCGGCTGCTTCTGGATCCAAATAGTATGCTGGTTTAATTGGCTTTAAATTATCATCTAATTCGTAAACCAATGGAATACCAGTTGGAATGTTGAGACCAGCAATATCCTTATCAGATATATTATCTAAATGTTTAACTAATGCTCTCAATGAATTACCATGAGCAGTAACAATAACAGTTTTATTTGCTAAAAGATCCTTAGCGATAACATCTTGCCAATATGGTAACAATCTGTCAATGACTAAAGCCAAAGATTCTGTCTTTGGTAAGACATTTGGATCAACGTTTGCATATCTTTCTTCGCCAAATTGAGAAAATTCAGAATGATCTTCAATTGGTGGAGGTGGAATATCAAATGATCTTCTCCATTCTTGAAATTTTTCGGGACCATAAGTTTCAAGGGTTTGTGCCTTATCCTTACCTTGTAAAGCACCATAATGTCTTTCGTTTAATCTCCAGGATCTATCGACAGGAATGAAAAGTCTATCAGCATTATCAAGTGCAATGTTTGCAGTTTGAATTGCTCTACTTAATAAAGAAGTATGTAAAATATCAGGCTTCAAACCAGCTTCTTTTAATAATTCACCAGCTCTCTTTGCTTCTTCTTCACCCTTTGGAGAAAGTTTTACATCGACCCAACCTGTGAATAGATTCTTTTCGTTCCATTCAGATTGACCATGTCTGACTAAAATAAGTTTGTGAACCATTTTCGAAATTTTATTATTACTTCTGATGATGAATCAATTGAGAGAGGCCAATCTAAGTAGAGTTAATATCTTAAGGTGTGGATGCGAGTGATGAAGTATTTATATACCAGGACACCACGTACTGCGAACCCGTGAATCGCCGGGCCCAGAGACTGTTGACTGCTGACGCCCGGGCGGGATCTGTCCCGGAACGAGATCGAGGGGGGCGTCACGTGATCTCTGTGTGTGTGTTTAGGGGATCTTCATGATAACCGTATTAAGGTGGTATGCATATAGCAGAGGTCGGGAACGTTGAGACAGCTGAGGGAAAGATTATGAAAAGAATTAAACACTAATGATATATTTGTACATATACATTATTGTATAAGATAGATTATTGAAAGTTTGTAAAGGTTGTGAATGATCGACATTCGTTCAATTTAAGTAGTGTAAAAGAAGTGAGGTTGTTGTTTATCAGTTAAATCAGCAACTTCTTCTAATTCTGAATCGACATCTAAGGCACCTTCCTTGTCTTGTTCCAGCAGTGCAAGGCGTGCTCTCTTTTGTTTGTTCATTATGATACAAATCAACCAATAAACTCCACTTAAGAACATACAAACACAATAACCGACTAACATAGAGATGAAACCACCAGTATATTTTGGAGCTTGGTTACTTCTAAAAGTTTGAGTACCAGTAATTGCACCACCACAATAACCTAAATAGTTGAAACCATAAGTAATAGATTTCTTTGTATTACCTGCAGTATTTGCTTGAACACAAGAAATGATAACAACATATGAAGCAAAATAGAAATACATGAAGTAAAGACCGACCAATTGAGCACCAGTATGAGAACGTGGAACAACATAAAGAATAATAGCACCAATGAGAGGAATGATTAAAGAGATGATTGCAAGTAAACATCTTCTATTTTCCCAACGAGAAGCACACCAAGTAAAGAAAACAGCTGCAAGTGAAGCAATAACACCTGTTGGAATACCCATTAAAGAAGATTTGACAGGAGAGAAACCTAAATTGTTAATAATAATAGATGAAAAAGTTGATAAACCTCCATTTGGAATATTGATACCAAAATTGAATAACATGACAATGTAAATTCTAACATCTAAGAAAGCTTCTTTAACTTGATCCCATTTCCATTCATTATTTTCAACACCAGTTTTATTATCACTAACTCTTTTAACAGTAAAATATTTTTCTCTATCAGTAAGGAATTTTGCATTAATTGGAGAATCTGGAATATACCAAATAACGAAAGCAGACCAAACAACGGAAATTGAACCAATAAGAATGAAGATATATTTCCAAGTTGGAATTTCATCACCAAAAGTTGAAGCTAAAGCGGATAAAGCACCATTAATAACTGAAGACATAAACATGAAAACAATTGCAGTACGATGAGGAATTTCACTCTTTGTGTAAAAAATTGAAATCATCAAAGAACAACCTGGAACGATGGCACATTCAACAAAACCCATAAGAAATCTTAAAGCAGCTAAACCACCAAAATTATGACAAGAACACATTAACAGAGTAAGTGAAGACCAAATAAATGAACAAATACCTAAGGTTTTACCTAATCTCCATCTTTGAATAATATAAGACATTGGCCACATACCAACTAAAGAACCAATAAATAAAAGAGTAGATAACCAAGAATATTCTTGACCTTTTAAATGAGTATCTTCTCTAAGACCGAAAATTGCAGCAGTACCAATAGCAACTTTATCAACAGCACCCATAGTTGCAGTAAAGAATAAGATTGGGAGTAAAACCCAATCAGTTTTTCTAACCATTTTCCTTTCTTCTTCAGGGGTAAGTGGTTCAAACTGACCTTCAAATTTAGCTAAGAATTCAGCAGCTTTATCCATCTTATCAAATTGTGGATCAGAAACAGTATTTTCTTTTAAATTTTCAGACATTGAAGAAGGTTTGCTAGTAATTGAAACATTTCCCTTTTCACTTTTGATATCTTTAATGGAAGCACCGTCTGACATCTTTAATAAATTATATACTCGTAAGGTTGGTTGATAATTAAAAGTGTCTTGAGATAATCAAAAAAATAAAGAAAAGTTTGGAATGATCTGAAAAGTTGGAAGTTGGTAAGGTTTTAAATAGAAAAGTTGTGAGGAGTGAAAAGTTGAGACAAAAGAAAATCAAGATTGTTGTTAAGATAATGGGGAAATAATTAAGGTAAGAGTAAACTATCTGAGTATCTTCTCTGAGTGACCATCAAAGGGTGATGATATGACTTCTAGTATCTAAAGATACATTATTTCATTCCGTTAAGGGCGATTTACCCCACAAAATTGAGAGTGTCTATTGAAAAGTCTGGGAAACGAGGGTAGCTCGAGACGATCGATTAGTGTATGGGAAATACCGTTATCGCGGCATGAGTCAGGGTCAGGGCCAGATTTGGGTCGGCCCCCCAACTTAACTAACACTCTCGGAGTGGGCGCTGCTCGGCTCGAGCAGCCAGTACTCGCTGCCTCAGTCGCTGCCACGCGGCGGGAATTACGGTGGGAAACGGTGGGCCCTAGCTCGCTCGTTCGCGGCCGCGTCTGGGGGCCTGACGGGGGCCTGACGGGGCCGGAGGAGATATAGATCAAATTAACGGTCCCCAAATACTGAAATATTCCTCCGCGTAGAAATTTGTGGGGAACGTCAAGTAGCTCTAGTCGGCGAGACATATCCATCCTATCACTTTAAGACAGCTCTGTTTGTGCAAATGCCGTGCTGGACAAATAATTGACATGGATCTACTTGTCCATGACTTAAAAGGAACAGCCATATTTTCTCTTTTACAACTACTTTATAACTGTGTTTCCCTTCCCTTTCCTTATTCCTTTCTCTTCCTTTATTCCTTACTTGTTTCCTTCTCTAAATTAACTTAACACAAAAAAAAAATATGACCATTCCTACTGGCGGTATTTCCATTGCAATTGATAGAGGTGGAACATTCACTGATGTTATTTTCAAATATAATGGTGTTGAAGAAACTTTCAAATTACTTTCAGTTGATCCTTCAAATTATGATGATGCAAACATTGAAGGTATTAGAAGAGTTTTAGAAAAAGTTACAGGTAAAGTAATTAAAAGAGGTGAAAAATTAGATACTAAATGTATTTCATCTATTAGATTAGGTACAACTGTTGCAACAAATGCTTTATTAGAAAGAAAAGGTGCAAAATGTGCTTTAGTTACAACTAAAGGTTTTAAAGATTTACTTCATATTGGTGATCAATCTCGTCCTGATTTATTTGCTTTAAATATTGTTAAACCTGGTGTCCTTTTCGAAAAAGTTGTTGAAGCTGATGAAAGAGTTACAATGCCTGCATTTTTGGTTGATCCAACTGGTTATGATGCAAAAGATCTTGTTGATAATAAAGAATATGTTTTAGGTGAAACAAATGAAGTTTTCCAAATTTTAAAACCTTTAGATACCCAAAAATTGGAACAAGATTTGAGAAAAATTAAAGATGAAGGTGTTGATTCAATTGCAATTGTTTTCATTCATGGTTTTAATTATCAAAAACATGAAAAGCAAGCTGGTGAAATTGCTGAAAAAATTGGTTTTAAACATATTTCTTTATCTCATGAAATTTTACCTGTTATTAAAGCTGTTCCACGTGGTCAATCAACTGTTGTTGATGCTTATTTAACACCAATTGTTAAAGATTATATTAAATCTTTCCTTTCTGGTTTTAAAGAAGATTTTGAACAACATACTAGAATTGAATTTATGCAATCTGATGGCGGTTTATGTTCTTGGAAAAATTTCACTGGTTTGAAATCTTTACTTTCAGGTCCTGCAGGTGGTGTAGTTGGTGAAGCTAAAACTTGTTATGATAAAGAAAATAAAATTCCTTTAATTGGTTTTGATATGGGTGGTACATCAACTGATGTTTCTAGATATGCTGGTGAATATGAATTTTCATTTGAATCAACAACTGCTGGTATTAAAATCGCTGCTCCTCAATTAGATATTAATACTGTTGCTGCAGGTGGTGGTTCAATCTTAACTTATAGAAATGGTGTCTTTGCTGTTGGTCCTGAATCTGCTTCAGCTCATCCTGGTCCTGCTTGTTATAGGAAAGGTGGTCCTTTAACAATTACTGATGCAAATCTTTTCACTGGTAGAATCTTACCGGAATTCTTCCCAAAGATTTTCGGTCCAAATGAAGATCAAGAACTTGACTTTGAAATAACAAAGAAGAAATTTGAAGAACTTACTGAACAAATAAATAAAGAAAATCCTGGTATTACTAAAACTCCTCAAGAAGTTGCTTTAGGTTTCCTTGAAGTTGCAAATTTCCAAATGTCTAAACCAATTAGAGATTTAACTGAAGCAAAAGGTCATAATGTTGCAACTCATTCTTTAGCTTCATTTGGTGGTGCAGGTGGTCAACATGCTGGTGCAATTGCTAAAATTTTGAAAATTAAAAAAGTTATTATTCATAAACATTCCTCAATTTTATCCGCTTATGGTATATCTTTGGCTGATGTTGTTAAAGAAATTCAAGAACCTTGTGCTGAAACTTATTCTGAATCTTCAAAGGAGAAACTTTTATCAAAATGTGAAGAACTTAGGAAACAATGTTGTGAAGAATTAAAAGAACAAGGTGTTTCTGAATCTACTATTGATTATGATATTTATTTCAACATGGGTTATAAAGGTTCTGATACCAAAATTATGATTTCTCAACCTGAAGATGGTGATTTCTTGAAGAAGTTTTATGATATTCATGAACGTGAATTTGCCTTCAATGATAAGGAAAAGGATGTTTTGGTTTCTGATATTCGTGTTCGTGGTACTGGTAATGTCATTGGTGGTGATGGTGAGCGTTCTCCTTATAAAGATTTTGAAACTGTTGAAAAGAAATTGGTTAAAGAAGGTCTTGAAGAGAAAACAACTCCAATTTATTTTGATGAAGGTTATTTACAATCTAAATTTTATTTCCTTAATAAACTTGAAATTGGTACAATCATTCCTGGTCCTGCTTTAATTTTAGATGATACTCAAACAATTTTGGTTAACCCTGGCTCAACTGCTGTTATTTTACCAAGACATATTATGATGGATGTTGATATTGAAAATAATGTTAATATTAGTACAGATTATGTTGATCCTATTCAACTTGCAATTTTTGCTAATAGATTTATGTCAATTGCTGATGATATGTCTAGAACTTTACAAAAAATTTCAGTTAGTGCTAATATTAAGGAAAGAATGGATTACTCTTGTGCTTTATTTGATAATGAAGGTAATTTAACTGCTAATGCTCCAAATGTTCCTGTTCATTTAGGTTCCATGTCTGCTGCTATTAGATATCAACTTGAAAGATGGGGTGATGATTTACATGATGGTGATATTTTATGTACAAACTCTCCAAGTGTTGGTGGTACCCATTTACCAGATATTACAATTATTTCACCTGTTTTCTATGAAGGTAAAATTCAATTCGTTGTTGCTGCTCGTGCTCATCATTCTGAAATTGGTGGTTCTGCTCCAGGTTCTTCTTCATCTTATGCAAGAGAAATTTTCGAAGAAGGTGTCAATATTGAATCATGGAAGGTTGTTTCAAATGGTAAATTTGATTATGAAGGTTTGAAGAAACATTTTGTTGATGAACCAAGAACTCATGGTGTTTCTGGTACTAGAAATCTTGATGATAACTTATCTGATTTGAAGGCTCAAATTGCATCTAATCAAAGGGGAATCAACTTGTTAAAGGAATTGTTTGATGAATATGGAAGTGAAACTGTTTTATTTTATATGAAAAACATCAAGAAAACTGCTGAAGCAGCTGTTAGAAGCTTTTTGAAAAAATATGCTGCTGAGCATAGAGATAAATTACCTCTTAGAGCTGTTGATTATATGGATGATGGTTCTAAAATTCAAGTCAAGATTGATATTAATGAAGAAGATGGTTCAGCTGTTTTCGATTTTACTGGTACTTCATTAGAATCATACAGTAATTTGAATGCACCAAGATCTATTACTTTTTCAACTGTTATTTACACTTTGAGATGTTTAGTCAACACAGATATCCCATTGAATCAAGGTTGTTTAGATCCATGTACTTTAATCATTCCAGAAAATAGTTTGATTAATCCATCTCGTTTTGCTGCTGTTTGTGCTGGTAATGGTATGACTTCTCAAAGAATTACTGATTGTTTGTTCAAAGCTTTTGGTTTTACTTCAGCTACTGGTGGTTGTATGAATGGTTTGAACTTTGGTTCAGGTGGTTTGGATGCTAATGGTAACATGGTTAAAGGTTTCGGTTACACAGAAACTATTGGTCAAGGTAATTGTGCTGGTATTGTTGAAAAGAATGGTGTTAGAACAGGTTTCAATGGTTTCTCTGGTACTCAAACTAATATGACCAATACTAAGATTACTGATCCTGAAATCTTTGAACAAAGATACCCTGTTGTTCTTATCCAATATTGTATTAGACATGGTTCTGGTGGTAGAGGTAAATGGAACGGTGGTAATGGTTTAATTAGAGAGATCCGTTTTACTTCTCCTGTTCATGTTTCATTGGTTACACAAAGAAGAGTCTTTGCTCCTTGGGGTATTTATGGTGGTGAAGATGGTAAAAAGGGTGTCAATAAATTGGGTAGAAACAGAGGTAATGGTATTATTCAATGGATTCAATTACCATCTTTAGCTGAAATTGCAATGAGAAAAGGTGATATCTTATGGGTTGCAACTCCAGGTGGTGGTGGATTTGGTAAACCTACAGATACTGATGAGTTCTGGAACATTACATCTACTACAAAGAAACAATTTGAGCATGTTCCGCTTTCTTCTGGTACTTTTGGTACTTTAGTTGAAGCTGCCAACACTTCCCAATAGATCATTTTATAATTTGTTTTTTAATTGCGTTTATATAGTTCAGTATACTTTAAAGAGTTTTCAGTAATAGTTCGATAATCGGATCCATTTTAAAATTGGTAGCATTTAATTCTGTGCTAGGTCTGGTTAGTTAGCTAAATCCAACGCTAGATCACGTGAGTGTGCCTCTCAATTATTAAGGATATGGTCGGCTCGAGCTGCACATCAGTTAGTTACCTGATTTTGGTGTCAATGTGGGGTAACCAGACAGTGTAAACTGTACAAAAATGATGCCACTTGATTAACTGAAACTATTATTTAAAGAGTTGAATAGGAGCAATAAGAGTTTCATCCTAGTAAGTTACAAAGATAACGAACTAAAAAAAACAAAGAATAAAAGAGAAAAGAATTATAATGATTGATACAGACAAATCGGTTTTGATTGTAGGTGCAGGTACCTTTGGTCTTTCAACTGCCCTTGAACTTCTTAGAAAGGGTCACAATAATGTGACCTTATTAGACCCATATGAAGTCCCCTCTCCCATTTCTGCGGGTAATGATGTCAATAAAGTGTTTCAATCTACAGTTGAAAGTGAATTTTATTCAACATTAGCATTAGAAGCTTTGGAGTTGTGGAGATCTGATCCAATTTTCAAACCAGCATTCCATGAAGTTGGTATTGTTTATGGTGCATGTGGTGATGAAGCAGCTCATGAAATTGAAAAGAGATATAAGGTGCTTGAAAAGAGAGGTGCAGATTTTTGCAAGTTATCTACCCCACAAGATTTTGCCAAATATGTTGGTAAACCTAATGCTTCCTTGGATGAAGCTTTAGATTCATTAAGTTTAGAAGGCAGATTTGATGATTGGAAAGGATATTATCAAAAGGACAAGTGTGGTTGGACTTATGCTGCTTTAGCCTTGGAAAATGCTGCTAATGAATGTAAGAAACTTGGTGCTAAGTTTTTGATAGGTCGTGCAGAAAGTATTATTACTGATGAAAAGAATGATGGTAAATGTCTTGGTGTAAAGTTAGATAATGGTGATGAAATTAAATCGGAAATAACTGTTATTTGTGCAGGTGCAAATTCTTGTAAGATTCTTGATTTTGGTGGTCAATTATTGTCTAAATGCTGGACTGTTGGTCATATTCAACTAACAGATGATGAAGCAAAAGCATTGAAAGGTATGCCTGTTGTTTTAAACCTTGATCAAGGTTTTATTTTTGAACCTGATGTTAATAATGAACTCAAATTTTGTAATGAGTTCCCAGGTTATATCAATATTGAGAATGATATTTCAGTTCCAATTTACAAAAATGAGATACCAGTTGAAGCAGAAAAGCAAATGAGAAAGTTTTTAAAGCAAGTTTTCCCACAATATGCAGACAGACCATTCACTGTTGCAACAATTTGTTGGTGTTCTGATACTCCTGACCGTCACTTTTTGTTCTGTAAACATCCAGATCATGAAGGTTTAGTTTTGGGTACTGGTGACTCGGGACAAGGTTTTAAATACATGCCTAATGTTGGTAAATATATTGCTAAAGTTGTTATGGATGAAGATCTTGAATCTGATGAGAGGTTTAAATCATGGGCTTGGAGACCAGAAACTGCTGAAAAGAGAGATATTCTTGCTAAACAAGGTAGAGTTGGTGGTTCAAATATTATCAAGGATTTGAAAGATATTGATTCCTGGACTGATGGTACAAAGTAAATATTAAATATATATAAAAAGAAAAGGTATAAAAATAAATTATTAGTAAAAAATTGCATCATGCCAAACTCAAAGATTCTGTTCTTCCCTTTAACATACTTTTCCATCTGAAGTTTGATAATTCCAAATCTCTCTCTTTCCAAACAGCTAATATCACATTTTTTGCTGTTTTAACACTACCCAATTCTCTTGAGCTTTGTAGATACATCAACTTATCCAACACAAACCATCTTTCGTATTCAGTATCGGCACATACTAATCCAAAAATGAACAATGGCCAAATCAATGACATTGGACATTTTGGTAATTTCCTATAGAGTTCCATTATTTTTTCCTTTATAGGTAAGATTTCTTTACTTTGAAAATACTTCACATTATGATACTTATAATAGATTGCCTCAAGATCAACTCTAGCATATAAGTAAATTAAAGTAGAAAGTCTTTTGATTTCTGCTATAACCAAAATACAAGCTTCAGAATTTGTATCCAATGCTTCTGACAAAACGACACGTTGTTCCAAATTTTCAAGTTCTTTTTTGATTGAATCACGTTCTTCTACAATGTACTCTTCGAACTCTCTTCTTAATTGAGCAGGCTCGTTTTCAAGATCTTCGTATGTTCTTCCTAAATTAGAAATCTTATGAATCAAGGAGATCAAGTAAGGACAACAACCGAAAACAACATCAATGGTAGTATCCTTTTCTTCTGAATTAGTTGTAAAAATTGGATTAAAAATATGGTTCATGAATTGTTCAGTATCTGAATTATCATAGACAATATCAAGATTTATTTCTGAAATATTGAAATTTCCTTGAAAACTATTAGAATCTATTTGTTTCCTTTGAAGCCATGCAGTTTCTCCCATTATTTCATGAACAATAAAATAGCGGGCAAAAAAATTGCATAAAGGACTCAATTTTGATTGAGATGTAAATTTATTAATAAACTGCTTAGCACAATTCAAATAGATCATCCATGAAGATCTATAGTCGCATGTCGAAGATATTTCTTTAAAGCACATCATCAATACAGTAGCTAATACTTCATCCCAATCGAATCCAATAGTATTTTGACGTTTTAATAATTCAGCTAATTGATTGAGTGATAGATCTGTATATTTTTGAGATATTTTCTCATATTCTTCACCACCTAAAAGAAAAAGTTGATGAGCACTTGTAGCAATCACGGCATTCATAACAACTTCTGAACGTAATGCTAATGGAACAATCAAGTATAAGTAAGGATTGATGACTTTGTTGGTATTATTTGAATTGATATTAATGTTTATGTTGATATTGGAGCTTGAATCCTCATGTGGGTAGCAAATACAATTCGGACAGATTGTGTTAACAAAATATTGGAAAAGTTGTTTCTCTTGGTTTGATAACAGACTCAATGGATCAAAAAGATTCAAATCTATGTTTAAACCCATATTAAGGTCAAAGTAGTTAATCATATTTGGTTCAGGGATTCCTCCAAATAAGGGATCATTTGAAGTTGTAAAAAGATCAAACATTTCATTTTCATTAAAATAATTAGTAATAAGATTTTCAAAAGAGGTTTGTTTTACTAAACTGGTATTAGAGTTGTTTGAAAAAGAATTTTGAATCAGAGTAGCCAAAGGATGTGATAGAAAATTTGAATGAAAATTCAATAACAAATTTCTAGTACCATTGAATTCATTACTTTCTGTAAAGTCATCTTTTGTAGCGTTGATAAAATATAATTTTCTAGTTGCAGGTTTCACCCAGGGTATTTCAGCTGATTGTACAATATTTGATAAAGATCTTACATTTGATTTTTTGAAAGTTTCAAAATCAAGTTCCTGATCATTAATATGGTTAAGTGTCTCTTCGAATTCAGATTTCAATTTTTGTTTTTTATGTTGATTGGAACGACCAAAGGCGAGACCATTTTTCAGGCATTCTGCACCAAATTGATAAACTTTATTATAAGAACATTTCAAGTTGAGTCTTTTACAATTAAGGCAAACTTTTGGTGTTTCTATACGAAAAGACAATGTAAGTTAGTATTTTTGTTGGAGAAAGTTGATTGGAAAATCTAAAAAAGTAAACATACCATCACATTTAACTTTCCTATTCCTACATGTTTGGCAACCATTCCTTGAACGTTTCTCAAGGCGTGAATTTTGGGATTTTGATTTTGATACTTTAGATAGCTGCATTGTTGATTGAGTGAATTTATGGTTAATTTTCGAACACAAGGAAGAGAGTGATTAAAGCACACGTTGAGTGATTGTTAGTTGATTAGTCAGACAGTTAGATAAAAAAATAGGATATTGAAATGAAAGATGGATAGAAAGATAAGGAAGGAAGAAGGGAATGAAAGAATGGAAAAGGTAGAGAGATAAGCAAGTAAATTAAACTTTCAGGGAATCCAGCAGACACGTCAAAAGTGATTTTCAGATATAGTAAGTAAGTAATTTTGAGAAGATCCTCTTAAGATTTGGCACAATTATAGCTTCTGTACTGTTTGGGAAACTTGGATCTTACGCGACAAAATACTGTCTCTCGGGGTAGAGCGAATTTGCAGACCGTGTTATCGGTTTTGTTTTGCGCGGCGGGGTCAGCGATAATCTCTTTCAGCGCCCGGACCAATGAGAGGCGGGACAAGGCCGGTGCGGTGCGCGGCGGCGCGTGGGGCGGGGAGCTGGGGAGAAAGCTGGGTCAAGAAAGCTGGGGAAAGGGTCCCCAAATAAAATTTAGCGACGCGGGCCGTTTTAGGTCATGCGAGCAAAAACGAGAAACAATTAATTTCTTAGGGTCTAGAGAACCGGACAAGTGGGGAACAGAAGTGATTGGACAAAGTTAATGCCTTCAAGGATTTTCATTAGGGAACTCAAGGGCCTCGTTTACAGACTAGTTTTAGTCTACTAGCGTTCTAGATCCTGTCAACTAGTCAATTTGGATCTCCTCAAAGCAGATCATTTTTAAAAGGGTATGTAGTGAGCCTAAAGAAGGGTTTAACTTAGTTGTGGTGTAGTTCTTTTTAGTGATAATTGTTTAATGTTATCTACCACTTAACAGTGAATACTTCGGTAATATCAACCGACATGTCTTTCATCTGTATCTTCCAGGAAACTACTTAAGGGTAGTTTGAATGTTTTAATTAGCTTTCATCTTAACTCTGTTATCTAGGGAATGATTATATGTCTTACTGATCTCCAATTTGTGAAATTCAACATTCTCTTTTGTTTTTTATGTACTCATAAATTTATTAAGTGATTTTTCAATTCATGAACACATTGAATATCATTAATGAACCCTATTTCAAGCATGTAAATTGCAGTATCTAATGAAAACCTTGTTCTTGTTTGCATCTGTCTCTAAAAAGCAAATATTCAACTACCCATAGATCTGCATCTACGCTCGAAAAGTAGGTTCAACTTCAAAAGCTACGCGTTCATCGATCAAGACCCCCACTAGGATACGAAGTTTTTGGTAATATTGTAATAGTGAAAAATCTGTCGTCAGTTTTAACTTTCTCTAAATCTTGTCGGTGAAGCAAATTTCACTTTATCATACAGATCTCTTTTCTTAGTTCAAATACCTTCTGGGTCCCTTTGATAATGAATGATACTTATAAACTTTTCTAAGTTATGATATGTCTAAAGTGTATCGAACTTATTTGAGGTGGTGGCTTAAGTAGTTGGTTTAATATTTGATTGTGCTCTTCTTCCTAAACAAGGTTAGTATAGTCTACAAAGTTACACTGTCTGCTTCGATGGTCCATAAGTTCTACTAACTCTATATGAGAGAGAACTTCCACTTTCAAATTTAATTGATTAAGTTCTTATTGATGTTTGATTCAATTCGTTGAAAGGAAACACTGATAGATATGGACATTATTCAAAAAATCGTTACATTCAACAAAAACTTGTTTGAATTTCAACGTTTCTATAATTTTATAGCTATAGTGCCCAGAGTACGTTTACTTTTTGACTAGAAGCTAAGAGGCAAAACAAACTTACCTTTCATGTAATGGTAAGAGATTCTGTATTTGTTTTTTTTCCGGGCTGAATTTATGATATACAATCGTGTTAAATAAATACATAGTTCACCGTCTGGTAGAATTAATATTATACAATCTTACAAAACTAATACATTAGTCACCGTCATATGCAGTGGTATAAAATTTTATAGTCAACTCGTAGTCCTATTTGATTCTCCAGTGAGAAAAGTCTCTATATATCAAATGGCACGATTATAATTTATTACTTTACACAACTCAATACGCTTAGGCAAAGCCCTGCGTGATGGTATACACTTCAATTAACAACTTATAGTCTTAATTGCCTTATTTTCATTGAATTTAGTTGAGTAAAAGCTTTGCGAACTAGTCAGAACAAGAAGGGAATTGAAAATAACATCAAGGGACTTTTGTGAAGATTAACCTAAAAAAATGGAAAAACTAAAGTCACTTTTACAACATAAAAATTACCAAAAATTTAATTTTTGAAAATCCGAGATAGTTTAGTGGCTAGAATTTCCGCTTGTCACGCGGGAGACCGGGGTTCAATTCCCCGTCTCGGAGAGTTTTTTTGTCAACATTTTTTTTCTTGCGCGAAATCAAAATTCAAATCTAGCTAGCTAGCATAGTCATCAAAAAAATTTGCAATTTTTTGTTGAAAAATTGATTTCACGTGAACTCGGAACGAATAAATTGATTTTTTAAAGGCTGTCAGTGGGTTAAGCCGAAATCATCAACAACAATAAAATTCGAAAAATTCATGAGTTGTTTCGCGCATCGAATAATAATTTGAAAAATTGCGGGGTTTGGCATGGAGTCTCTACCTTCCGAGGACATTTTCACAAATTTATTGAAAGACTGATCTGATACTAGGACTTGTTTGTAATGATTAATGTATAATCAACATTTGTTTGTTTGATAGAGCACTAACTCCTATCTGACTGGAGTTAACTAGATCTCACAATTTTTTGAATTTGAAAACTAAATAACCAAAATATTTGCTCTTTGTTTAACTTGTAACCCGCACTATATTCAAATGTTACAAAAATCTTGAGTATGTTGCCTGATTCGTGAAAAAATTAAAGTTGCAAGTTGAAAATTTGATTGTTTGAGCAGACAAACTTGGAAGTTATTTTTTAATCACGATAGTTGAAACTCTTCGACACTCTTCGATGGTCGGACTTCTGTCCGCAGTCCATTATCGCCTCCGCCGGCTCAGGCTTAAGTCCACTCTTTCCCACCCCAGTTTCTCTTCTCTTCTCTGCCCTGTTCTGTCCCCCCGCGTTTTTACATTCTCCCCCGCGTCTCCTGCCCTGCTTTTGCCCATGCAGGGGGAGCCGGCCAACTCTCCCCACTATCTCCGGCCTCAGCAACAAAATTATGTCGCCAGATGGCCTGTTTGTGCCCCCATGCAGGTGATGAGGAAGGATATTACGCCTGAGACTGTGCCACTGCAATATTGTATAAGTATACACCCACACCCGCCCAGATAAGCCCACGTACCGCTACCGCTACCGTTATCCATATAACCTTTGTTACACCCCCCTTCGGCTCTTGTTTGTATTCGGTAGTGAAAAGTAACTGGAGTTTTGTATTCTCGCTGATTTCGGATTACCCACAACCAAAACTATACAATATACTACTACCTCCCCACACTTGAACTGAACTGAACAAACAGCATCACATCTCTTCTTTCATAGACATCTGTTATCAAAGTTACCCCCGCCAATCCAGTCAACCGATAGTGTCTCTAAACACTTGGCACTACACTCTACGCACTACCCCGCTCCGATCAGCGCGTTCCCCCCTTCTCACCAAGGCTCATCACCGATATCTTCTCTTTTAAAGACGTTCACATCCTCTACGTTTACTGCTATATTTTGAACAATTATTGATTAACAATTAAACATTTCAAAACAATTTTGAACAATTAAAAATCTCATCTGCAACACGGCTAATATTAAATTCTCATTATTCTCACTTATTCCATAGTGCTTAATTTCTTTTCCCGCAGCCACACCACTAATCAATTTAGTATACAAGAAATTTTTAAAAAATTCTCACTTCCATTCTTCTCGAAATGCCTTATCTCGGTCCACAGTCTTTTAAAACAACTCCTTTAACTTCTTCTAATTTAGCTGTACTAGACAATTCGGACAATCATTTCAACATTACCGATCAATCGCATAATATCAAAAATAATATTACCACACCAGTGATTGATTTACAACTTTCACAGTTTCAAAATTCCCAACAAAGCCAACTTAATTGCAATTTGCAAAAGTTAGCTTCCTCAAATTCTCCATTAAAATCATCTAGCATGCAAACTCTTTCTTCTTCTTCAAATCAACTTTATCGTCCATTGAATTATCTAGTAAAGTCACCATCATCATCATCAACATCTAATCATTTGACAAATACTGAAACAATCATAACAAATTCAACATGCTCTTCAAATTCTTGTAAAGATTCGTTGGTCTCTTCCGAAACTTCTTATACTGAAAATATTTCAAATGACAACAATTCAACGACAGAATCTTATTCTCATAAAACATTAGTTGATGTAAACGATGATGATAATAAAACTGTCATTTTATCAGCTAATGATGATAATAATCTACTCATCCCTCCAAGTCCTTTAAAAGCTTATAATGTTGTTTCAGTTAGTCCAAAAACAAGTAGGTTACATAGACAATTGTTTCAACAATCCCATGATGATCATAATTTATTAAATTCTCCACCTTCTCAACAATTACAATTCATTCATGATCAACCTTCTCCATTAATGAGGAAGAAGTCAGGCGAATTAATAAAATCTTCTCTAAAGTTAAATAATCTTCAAAGATCAAATTCAATGCCAAATGCTAAAACTGTAAGATTTGCAACAAGATTAGAGAATGTCAAATTTTTTAAAAAATCAGAACATCCTAGTGCAGTTTCAGTTCAACCACCTCCAACTTCAAAATTGGCAGTGAAAAGTACAAAATGGGATTTCGATTCTTCAAGTTGTTCTTCTTCTGAAAATGATGATGATGATAATTTAGGCTCATTAATTTATAAAGGTGGAATCAATTATGTTGATGATGACAGCTATTATATTACCGAAGACAATGATACTCAAACTGAACTTCTCAATGAATTGGATGACGCTAAAAATGATTGGATTATAAAATTCAATGATTGTCCTCATAATCCAGATTCATTAAATTTTGCTAGATTAGCAAGTAATAGAGATGTTATACTTGAAAGTATCAAATTAAATTCAACTGGAAATGCTTTAATTGGATTTGTTTATGCAAATAATATTGCATTTGAAAAAAATATAATTGTAAGGTTAACAACTGATCATTGGAAAAGTTTTAAAGAATTCGATAATGCAAATTATATCTCCTCAAATCATATTTTTAAATATTCAGATGCTCATTCCAATGTTTATGATAAGTTTTCATTTATAATAAAATTGGATGATTTAACTTTCGATGATTCATTGGATGTAGAATTTTGCATTCAATATAATACAAACAATCAAACCTTTTGGGATAATAATAATGGTAATAATTACAAAGTTTCTTTAATTAGAAGAGCTTTGAAAAATTCAAAACAAAAATTAGACTCAACTAGTCTCAAAACATCTTTTGATTTAGATGATTCAAATATAAAACTAAAAGACAATAATAATTTCAAACTTGATTTCTCTAAACCTAAAACGGATATAAACTCGTTGAGAACGTCCAATTCCTTTGGTTTAAAAAAAATTAAATCTGAATCTTCTTTACCATTAGCATGTAAATCAAGTTACTCACTTTACAATTTAGATTTTAGTTCATCATCTGCATATAATAACTTTGGCAACAACAACAACAACACCAACAATAGCTACAATAGTTATACGCGATCATCCCCTAAATCGATTAATGAATTCACTTCATTATCTACTACTAATAATAAATCACAGTTTGCCATCAAACAATCATCTAAATCATTATCAGCTTCTCCCGCATTATCTTCATCTGGATTTGATCATTATAATGGCATTTCTGATTATGATAATATAATCAAAAAATTCTGCTTTTTCACTACATCAGATCATTCAGCGCATAAAGATGACGATTCAGCATCATCAATTCATTCCGATCATAGTGAAAATAGAAGTGAAAATAATAACAATTTGATCAAATCTCAGTTCACAACTGACAACTTTAACTATTCGAAATCTCAAACTTCAATTGACCTGTACTAATTCTTTTCACTTTTTCAAAGAAGCCCGTTTTCATTTGCATAAATTAAATCATACAATTTGTTTATTTTTCAGACTACTGAATACTTTGATTTACTATATTAACAGAAATAAAGATAGGATTGTTATGCTTTTCTAGATTTACTCAATCACTGGACAACTGGCTTGGACTATAACCTTAGTTTCTGCTTCTACTTTGATTTCATTCTTTTCATTTCAGCTCACCATATTACATTTCATCTCCTTTCAATCCGTCGCATCATGTTGTTCTGTCTGCTTTGTTCGTTATCCTGGGTCATTTGTGTTTTGTTGTTTTCATAATTGGTTTTCAATCTTTTTTTCAGCTCATTTATATATTTGTATACTTTATATCCGCAACTTACCATTAGCTGCACAATCTATATATCCTTTAAATTTGTTCTCATAAATACATAACTATATGTAGCTTACATTCGCTCTCTGGATTTCAGTAGCAAATTGTTGCACAAGTTGATTAATTTGGAAGATCTGTGCATCAATTCGTCAAAATTTCTGTAGCGCTCAAAAAAAAACAACTCATCGACACGACGTTGATTTATGATTACCTCTTGTTCAACCTTTTCATTCCAAAAACATCCAAACAACCATGTCAGTTGAAAAATTAACTCAACTTTTCGGAAAAGTTGGATTTGAGGATAAAAAAATCAAAGAGATTGTAAAGAATGCCAAAGTTTCCTCTTCTTTAGCTGAAGTTATTGAAAAAGCTGGTTTACTTTCGGAGTCTGCCACTTTACCAGCTGAGAAACATCAGATTGCTTTATTACATCATTTATCAACTCTTTTAAAAGGTAAAAAAGTTGATGGAATTGAAAGAATTGCAAAAGGAATAACTAACGGTATTTTAACTTCTAATTTACAAGTTTCTGAAGCACTGAAATATGTTGAATCACATCCAGGTGACAATTTCAATCAAGCAGATTTCGAACTTGCTTCTGGTGTGGGCCAAGAAGTTTCTCCTGAAGAGACTAAGCAAATTATAATTGATTACATGAATTCCATCAAGGATGAGATTGTATCCAATAGATATAAAATTGTTCCAAATCTTTTAGCCAATGCCAGACAACTACCTTCTTTGAAATGGGCATCACCTGCATTATTCAAGCCTATTATTGACGCCCAAATCTTAGAAATGATTGGTCCAAAGGATGAAAGAGATGTTGTTAAGAAGGAAAAAAAGAAGAAAGAACCAACTGAAAAGAAGGAAAACAAAATCAAAGATGAAAAGCCAAGAAATATGTTTACAGAAGGTTTCTTAGGTGCACTACATAAACCAGGGGAAGAACCTCAAAAATGGGACGATGTAATTCAAGCACATAGAGATTTCATTAAGGGTAAAGTTCATACAAGATTCCCTCCAGAACCTAACGGATTTTTACATATTGGTCATTCAAAGGCTATCATGGTCAACTTTGGTTTTGCTGAATACCATAATGGTCATTGTTATTTAAGATATGATGACACTAATCCAGAAGCTGAAGAACAAGTTTACATTGATTCTATTTTACGTTGTGTGAAATGGTTAGGTTACAAACCATGGAAGATCACCTACTCATCTGATTACTTTGATAAATTATACGAACTAGCTGAGAAGCTGATTACATCTGGTTACGCATATGTTGATCATTCAACTCCTGAACAAGTTAAAATTCAACGTGGTATTAAACCAGATGGCACCCCAGGTGGAGAAAGAACCCCATCCCCATGGAGAGAAAGATCAGTTGAAGAAAATTTAACCGAGTTCAGAAAAATGAGAGATGGCTTTTACAATCCTGGTGAAGCAACGTTAAGAATGAAACAAGATATCAAATCTCCATCTCCACAAATGTGGGATTTGGTTGCATATAGAGTTTTAAATGCGCCACATCCAAGAACTGGTGATAAATGGAAAATTTACCCAACTTATGATTTTACCCATTGTTTGGTTGATAGTTTTGAAAATATCACTCATTCTTTATGTACCACTGAATTTTACTTGAGTAGAGAAAGTTATGAATGGTTATGTGATGTTTTACATGTTTACAGACCACCTCAGCGTGAATATGGTAGATTGAACATTACCGGTACAATTATGTCAAAGAGAAAAATTGCTAAACTGGTTAATGAAGGTTACGTTAGAGCATGGAATGATCCAAGATTGTATACTTTAGAATCTTTAAGAAGAAGAGGTATCCCACCTGGAGCAATCTTGAGTTTCATCAATACATTAGGTGTTACTACTGCTACTACTAACATCCAAGTAACTCGTTTTGAAAGTGCAGTTAGACAATTTTTAGATGTTACTACTCCAAGATTGATGATGATTGAAAAACCATTGAAGGTTGTTTTAGATAATTTACCAGATGATTACGAAGAATTGATTGAAATGCCTTACAAGCCAGGTAATGATGCTTTCGGATCAAGAAAGATCCCATTAACCAAAACTTTATATATTGATCAATCTGACTACAGAGACGAACCAACTGATGGTTACTTTAGATTTGCTCCAAATCAACCCGTCGGCTTAATGCGTGTTCCATTCAACATCAAAGTTAAAACTGTTGAATACGATGACAAAGGAGTTCCAACTCTAATTCATGCAGAATATTTGAATGACCCAAATACACATAAAAAGCCAAAGGCTTACATTCAATGGGTTCCTGAATCCAAAAAGTACAACTCCCCTGTTAATATCGCTGAAGTTCGTATCTATAACCAACTATTCAAGTCAGAAAATCCTTCTGCTCATCCAAATGGTTTCCTTGCTGACATCAACGAAAATTCGGAAGACGTTGTCACGGGTGCTTTGATAGAACCTGCAATTTTAGATATCAAGGCAAAATCCCCACTTAACATGCCATTTACGGATGAACAGTTTAATATCAAGGAGGAAGAAGGAGTTGAAACAGTAAGATTCCAAGCTTTAAGAGTTGGTTACTTCTGCCTGGATACAGATACAACTGACGATAAACTCATCTTGAATCGTATTGTTACCTTGAAAGAAGATGCAGATAAAAGTAATTCAGCATAATGATACTTTTCAGTAACTTCTATAGATTTCCGTACTATCTCTTGATCATAAAATAATCAGACTCTTGGTTAAATGAATCGAAGTTTAAGGCTCAGCTTTCTGAATGCCGCGCCTTGATTCTACAACATGTAAATAGGAAGGAAAATTTGTCTCACAAGAATTTTCTTTCATATAATTTTTCAGCTAGTGTTATAGTTTTGTCAAGTAACAAGTTTGAGTGTTAAGAAAGTATTATGTCAGATAAGGTTGCTGTTGCAAATGATTACGTGGATGACTCCAAAACTTTTGAAGATTTCGGCTTAGATCCAAGATTAATACAGGCAATAAATAAACTTGGTTTTGAGCATCCTACATTAATTCAATCACAATCGATAAAACTTTCACTTCAAGAAAAAAAAGACATTATAGCCAAGGCATCCACTGGTTCTGGTAAAACTGCAGCGTATTGTATACCTTTGATTCAAAGTCTATTAGTTGAAGCAGAATCAAGAAATGCTCAAACCAAAGAAATACAAGGTGTTATTTTAGTTCCAACAAAGGAGCTTGCAAAACAAGTTGCAAGCTTTCTGAAAGAGCTAACGATGTATTGCGGTAAATATGTCAAAACTGTCAATGTTAACGAAATTGTTAATGATCAATTGCTGGCTTCAATTTTAAGTGAAAAGCCTGAAATCATTATCAGCACACCTTCTAGATTATTGACAATTGTGGAAGAGAATAAGAGCGTCAATCTTATGGATTTGAAATATTTAGTTATTGATGAAGTTGATCTGGTTTTAAGTTATGGTTATGATGAAGATCTTGACAAATTAAGTAATTACCTTAACCTCAAACAGAATATGCAAATGTTTATGATGAGTGCAACCTTAAATGAAGATATAAATGACTTGAAACAGAAATTTTGCAACAAACCTGCAATTCTTAAATTGCAAGATGTTGAAAACAATAATAAAAGATTGTTACAGTACTATATAAAAACAAATGAATTTGACAAGTTCCTTTTGATTTATGTTATTTTGAAGCTAAACTTGATCAAAGGGAAAATTTTGGTATTTGTCAATAATTTGGACAGAGGTTATAAACTTAAGCTTTTTTTGCAAAATTTTGGTATAAGGTCATGCATTTTGAATTCTGAGTTACCAGTAAATTCTAGATTGCACATTTTGGAGGAGTTCAATAAAAATGTATACAATTTGCTTATTGCTACTGATGAATCTAATGAGTATGATGAAGATAACGAAGGTGATGAAACTACAGGAGAGAATCCAGAAGCTAAGCAAAAAAAGACAACCAAAAAGGATTCTACAGATTATGGAGTTACTAGAGGTGTTGATTTCAGGAATGTTGCGTGTGTTTTGAATTTCGACCTTCCGTCCTCTTCAAAAGCTTACATCCACAGAGTTGGAAGAACGGCGAGAGGTGGGAAGAGTGGAATGGCATTGTCATTTGTTGTTTTGAAGAAGTATTGGGGTCAACATAAACAATCATCTCTTCCAAGTGCTAGAAAGGATGAAAAAGTATTTGCTAGAATAGAAAGAACTCAGAAAAAGTTAGGCTATGAGCTATTGCCATACCAGTTTGATGAAGGTCAACTTGATAACTTTAGATATAGAATGGAAGATTCCTTTAGATCGATTACACAAACAGCTGTTCGTGAAGCTAGATTGAAAGAAATTAAAATGGAACTGATGACTAGTGAAAAGTTGAAAAGACATTTTGAAGAGAATCCTCAAGATTTAGTTACATTGAGACATGATAAGGCATTATCCAAAGTCAGAGCAGATGCTGATTTGAAAAGAATTCCTGACTATTTGCTACCTCCTGGTGCAAGACAAGATCCATCGAAGCTAGGATTTGTGCCGTTCACCAAAAGCAAGAAAAGACAGCAAGGAAATAGGCGTACTGGCGGCAAGAGAAAGGTGGATGTTTTGAAAAGACACAGGAAATAAGCCAGGTTATGATCTTTCCACCAATAGATGTACCCTATATATGTAATTGAAAAATATGTAACTTTCATAGATTGTCAATTTACGTAATTATTTTGGTTATAGTGCGTCGATCACGTGGTAAATACTGTCTCTAGCTGACTTTGTTGAAACGTGTCAAGATTGCGCGTTTTGGTGTAGTTCTACCATTTTTGTAGATGCGAGTAGACCATTGCGAGATACACCACACATAGTTTTGGCGTTAGTGATATTTACATCTATTTTCTAGTGACTACGTTTCCCAAGTGTTCATATAACTACCATGGCACCGAAGAAATCCACTAAAGCTGGTAAATCTATCCAGGTTCCAGAACCTGTAGAAAAGACTACCGAGTTGATTTTAGAGACAGGTGAATTGAGACAATTTCCAAAAACGGACCTTTCTGATACTGTTCATGAAAATAGAACAGTACATACCAAGAAAGAGAGAATTTTGGTGGGTATTTTGATTACATTTGCCTTGGTTATCAGAGTTGCGAATTTGGCAACTCCAAATAGTGTCGTTTTTGATGAAGTTCATTTTGGTGGATTTGCAAAAAAATATATTAAAGGTGCTTTTTTTATGGATGTTCATCCTCCATTAGCTAAACTTTTGTTTGCTGCAATTGGTGCTTTAGGTGGCTTCAAAGGAGATTTTTCATTCACAGCAATTGGTGATGTGTTTCCTCCAAATGTACCATATGTTTTAATGAGGCAACTTAGTGCTTTCATGGGTGTTGCTACTGTTTTATTCATGTATTTTACCTTAAGAACAACTGGTTGCAGTGTTATTGTTTCTTTTTTCACCGCTTCTCTTTTGATTATCGAAAATGGCTTGGTTACGATATCTAGATACATCTTATTGGACTCCCCACTATTATTTTTCATTGCTGGTACTGCCTATTTTTACTGCAGGACAGAAATTTCTAAACCCTTTTCGTCACGTTGGTTTAAATACTTGACATTGTGTGCAATCTTTTTGGGATTCTCCTTATCATCCAAATGGGTTGGTCTCTTTACTTTTGCATGGATTGGTTTGGCAAACGTTTTCCGTTTATGGTTCCTCATTGGCGATTTGACCGTTCCATTACCGGCTTTATTCAAACATACCATTTTCAGGGGCTGTTTCCTTATTTTCATTCCTGCCATCATTTATTTGTTCAGCTTTTACATTCATTTCCAAGTGTTGCCACATCAGGGTGACGGTGCAGCATTTATGAGCTCTGCCTTTTCACTTGATTTTGATGACTCAACGATCCCAAGAATCACGACGGCGGATGTTGGTGTTTCTTCTGTTATTACTTTGAGACACTTGAATACACACGGGGGATACTTGCATTCACACAATCACTTGTATGAAGGTGGTTCTGGTCAGCAACAAGTTACTCTTTATCCACATCTGGATGATAATAACAAATGGATTGTCGAGCTTTATAACGAAACATCGGAACCATTAGAGTTTAGAGCTATCACCGATGGTACCAAAATTAGATTGAAGCATATGGTTACCAACAGAAGACTTCATTCTCATGATGTCAGACCTTCGGTTTCTGAAGTTGATTGGCAAAATGAAGCTTCATGTTATGGCTTTGAAGGATTTGAAGGTGATCCAAATGATGATTTTATCGTTGAAATTGTCAAAGATAAATCTGTTGCTGGTGTTGCTCAAGAAAGACTAAGAGCTATCGATACTGTCTTTAGATTGAGACATGCAATGACTGGTTGTTATTTATGGTCTCATGAATCCCAACTTCCAAAATGGGGTTTTGAACAACAGGAAGTTACTTGTGCTACCCAGGGTATTAAACCATTATCTTTGTGGTATATCGAAGATAATTCTAATATTTATCTGCCACCTGATGCTGAAAAAGTTGGCTATAGACACTTATCGTTTTTGCAAAAGTTTGTTGAGTTACACAAAAAGATGTGGAAAATTAACAGTGGATTGACGGCAAAACATTCATTTGAGTCTAGACCTTTTGATTGGTTGTTATTGAATAGAGGTATTTCATATTGGGCACAAGCTCCACATCAAATTTACTTATTAGGTAATCCTATTGTGTGGTGGAGTGCATCCTTTTTGTTTGTTGCGTATGCTATTTATGCAGTAATTATGATCTTGAAATATCATCTAGGATATTCCATTGCAGTTGATGAGCATGTGTTTAATTTCAACTACAACGTTTTTATTTTCTTATTAGGTTGGGGCTTGCACTATTTGCCTTTCTTCCTGATGGACAGACAGTTGTTTTTACATCATTATTTCCCTGCATTATACTTTGCAGTTCTTGCATTAGGTCACGTTTTCCAACTTATTTATGCAAAAAACAAAAGGATTTTTACCTACACTCTTTTTGCAATTATATTTGCAGCGTCATTTTACTGTTACTATGAAAGACTCCCAATCACCAATGGCACTAATTGGTCCTTTGAAAAATGCCAAAAAAGTAAATGGTTTAACAGCTGGGATTATGACTGTAGTAACTTTCCTTCAGAGAATGCAGAGAACAATGCTCCAGTTAATGCTGAAGCTCACAAAGGTGGTTACGATTTTGATAGTTTTCAAAAAGTTCAGGAGGTACCCCAAGAGCCATTGGTCAGAGATGAATTATAGTAGCTATTGACCCCAGAAGATTTATAATCACCATATTATACACTATATATTTTTATAAAGAAATAGCAATCAATGTAGTCCGATGCTACCTTTCTCCGGCCGGTGATTATGTATATCGATGCAAATTCATCGATGGATTCAAATTTTGTTTGGGCGAGCTCGGTGATCTGTAAGATTTTATATTAAGTTCAAAGAGTCTTTTCAGCAATTAACCTACGTCATACATTCAGGGTGAAATGACAGTATGAATACAGTTAGTCATTTTGCTACCAAGTCTAATGTTGATCTTGTGAAAAGTTTATCTCAAGTGTTTGAAAATATTCATATCGATACATTGACATCTGATACCGACTTTTTCAAGGATTGTGTAAGTAGAACTACGTCAAATCTAGGTCAAAAGTGGGACAAATGTTTTATACTTTTGACTATTTTACATAACTATCAGGAAACTGTCAATGTGAAAATGATTTCTTTACCTATGAAAGGATTAATTAGCTCATATGCTCTTGACATACTTTCCTCAATAGATTTTGTAATGCTTTACCAACAAAGAGAGTTTTGCGAAATGTTCAATAACCTCTTAATATCTAATTTTGCAAAATGCAATGAGTTTCAAGTACAAAGATTGTATGAATCATTTTTGAGATGTGCAAATTGCAATTCCGACAAATCACTGTACTTTTTTCAAATGTTTACAGTAGACCAGTTATTTCAAAATCAACTGTACTCGAAAATAGTATATCTAATTGAAGAGTTTAAAATAGCTGACATTGAGTCAATTGGATCGTTTGATGAGAGATACATTAACGACAATTTGTTTTCATACTTCCATTGGCTTGGCTATAGTTTGATTATAGAAGGATCATCGGAGCATGCATATAAATTGATCATGACTGCATTATTGGTTACAAACGAAAAGATCGAACTTTCAACATTCCATCTTTTACTTACTGAAATTGCCTATCTCACACTGAAATTGAATGTACCATATGAAAATATGAGTATTATTATTCTGAAGTACAGAACCAAGCTATTACCTCGAGTTTTAGATATATTACAAAACTTCTACACTTATGATTACGAATCCTTTTTATGTAACTATACTCTTATGGTGTTACATTTCAAAAATAAACGACAAAAATTAATGCTCTCCCTTTTCACTGAAAAGTTTCTTACTTTTTCAATTCATCAGTTATTGCAAAATAAAGCCAGCACCTTATTGAGGGTTTGTGGTAGTACATCCGTTGATCAGATTGAAGATGAATTTAATAGAAAGATAGAAGAAATGAACAGCAAGTATGCTGAATACTTAATTAGTATTGGTCCTTTTAAGATTCAAAGAGAAAAAACAACGCATGATCGATTCCCTCTTCATTCTAGTCTCTGCTACTCGTTAGGGTTAGTACATTCTATTATGGATACTGATACAAAAACTTGATACATATTTACAATATGTACATATGGGAATCACTCGAGTTCACCATAAATTCCTCTACGCTTGGTAGTATCATATTTTCTCACAATACTTTCCTGACCCTCAACCTGAGAAAAAGCAAATCCTCGTTGTTTCTTCACCCGATGAACCTGTCTCACTTTTCTGATTGTTTTCTGAAACGAAGAAAATTTTGGTCGATGTGTCTGAACTTGGTTTTTCTGCATAGCTTGTACAATATGGTGGAATTCTGGGTTCCATTGTCTTTTGTAATATTTGTACAAGAAATCTCTCATAAGACATAAAATTGGAACAACAATTATGGTTAACCAAAATATAGCACTTCCATAAACGTAAGGTACTACACCATAATACTCCTTGGAAACATTAACTGTTGGTGCAATTACAGCGTACAATGGAAATGCAATCATCCATAAGGCGAATGAACCAGGAATAGCTATCAAGGTAAATTTTGTCCATTGTGATGAAACAAGTGCTGCTTTGCCTAATGATGTTAATAAGCATACAGTGTACAATGTCACTCCTACCACCCAAAGCGAAGCAACTTCACCATCCAAAAAATCATTGCCGTATCTATAGATAGATGTTACAGTAACAAAAATCACTGCACTATGGTAGAAACCATTAACAGCCCATGACCAGAAAATTTGAACATTGAAGAACTTTCTTTGTTGACCGATTTTGTATAATTGAGGGTATTGATTCAACATATTAGCACTAATATACTGATCAAAGATACCAATCACAAATGGGGGTAATGCAACAAACAACACATTGTAAAGTGTAAGAGACCATGATTCAATGATCGATTGTCCACTAAATCCATTGACAAAAACAAACCAAAACTGACACATATATAGAGTAATGTTCTTGTAAAAGGAGTACAATATTGCGAGTGATATTCTTTGGTACGACCAAGAGCCATGAACAAGAAGCAATTTTTTCAGAAATTTGAATTGTCCTATAGCAAAATCAGCACTTCGTGAAGCTTGAGCACCTTCCATACCACTAATACCAACACCTACATGCGCTGCTTGAATCATAGAAACATCATTTGCACCATCACCAATTGCTAATAAGAGGGCTTTCTTTTTCCTCTTCACCAACTTTACAACTAACGCTTTCTGTAATGGAGATACTCTACAACAAATAACAGCTTTGCAAATGGTACCAATTTCAAGAAACATATCCTCTAAATCAGATTCTAATGCAAAACCAAGAGACTTACCATCAATAATTAGTGCCAAACTATTCTTATCTTCATCGGAGATTTCATCACTTCTTAAAACGTTTAGTTTCTCTAACATATTTTCACAAGTGTCATCTTTAGTTTCTTCATTAATAATAAGTAAATTCATATCTTCACTCAAAAGTTTACAACTCATACCAACATTGATGGCAGTTTCTTGCCTATCACCTGTTAAAACCCAAATATGAATACCAGCATCTTGTAAAACAGAAATGGTTTCTGGAACTCCATCTTGTAGTTTATCTTCAATAGCTGTGGCACCAAGCAAAAACAAATCCTTTTCAATAAGTTCAGCGGCATCATCAAGCGCTTCCGATCTGTTATTTAAACTTAAAGCTGCCTTATCGTATATTGCTGACCAATCAGCATATTCCGATTCGGATATAACTCTCATTGCAACGCATAATGTACGTAGTCCCTCAACAGCAAATTCTTCCAAATGTTTAGTAGTTGCATCAACAAATTCGTTATCTTGAGATAAGCGTTCAAGAATAACAGTGTCAGCACCTTTAACATACAAACGAATTTTACCATCAGGGCACCTGAAAATTGCACTCATCCTTTTTCTTGTCGAATTAAATTCGCAAATGTTAAGTAGCTCATATGTTAAATCCACACCATTGGCTGAAAAAATAACAGAAGATGGTTTTCTGGTATGGAACTTGTATCCTAGTAATGATGCACCTTCTACCAAGGCACCTTCATCAGGTGAGGCAGCCTGGTATTTGATTGTACCATCTTCATGAACCTCTGGTATCACTGTATGACATACAGCTAATAAAGTCAAAAAGTTATTGATCATATTTTTGCTAGAACTGGATTCTAAATCATGCTTCAATTCATCGAAATTGAAATAACTCATTTCAATATCTTCATCAGTATTTGCTTTCTTGTCTTCTGGAACCGTTTCTATATAGCATTTTCCAGCTATAGAGCAAGCTTTAAATTCCATGATGTTCCTGGTCAATGTTCCTGTCTTATCACTGAATACATACTCAATTTGGCCAAGCTCCTCTACCAACGACGATGTTCGTACTACTGTAGCAGTATCGTTATATTCGGAATAAATATCCAAGTCTGATGCAATCATATAAGCTTGATAGTATTTAATGATTTCAACAGTGACAAAAAGAGAAATTGGTACCAAATTAGAGAAAAGAATCCAGTAAGTTAAAATATCAAGGAAGAAAAGTCCAACCTTGTTTGTTCCTTCCATGTATAGATAGCCTAGATACTTTTTATTTATCTCCAAAGTAATAATATTTCCCAAAGATGAAACTAAAGCTAGACACATCAAAATAAGAAATAAAGCAACAATCTGTAAATTGATGATACGTTCAACATCTGTTTTCTTGATTGGTGTAGCTGTTGCATTTCGCATTAACTTTGTTTGATGGCCAGTGAAAATGATAATACCCTGTATCCATTGTGTATTTCTAAGACTGGCACCTCTTAATAGCAATTGCTCAGGACTCAATGCAAACTTTTTATCATCAAATTCCATTGTTCCTTCATATGTGTAGAGACTAGAGTTTGGTTTTTCACTAATAATTTTACCCTTGATTCTACTCAAGGTATGCGGATCGATTAAATGAACTGTTTCCTTTCTTGGTTGCTTTATTTTCAAATTTGTTTCACCATCTAAATTTGAAGTTTCAATGTAGCATAAACCGTCAGGTTCGGAAGAATTCAATAAAATCAAATCTGCTGGCAATGCCTCACCATTTCTGATTTTCACAATATCTCCGACTTTGACATTTATCCATTTCCTTTCTTGGTATTCACCTGTTTTTGTATTTAATATCAACACTTTCGACTGGTTTAGTTCATTATCAGATGCAGTTCTTTTTATATCTTCAGACATTTCCTTTACCGCAGAAACCAGAAGAACAATTAGTAGAGTTGCTATAGTTGTATATCTGTTTGTTGGAGTCACACCAGGTACTTGTTGAATACATGCGGTGAATAGAAAAAACAAGTTGGCATATTTAGAGAATTGTTCAAATAAGAACTTTGGTAAGAATGTGAATGCATTGTATTTTGTGGTACTAATATGATTGGAAACATACCCAAATTTGCTGTTTTCCTGTGTATCATTTAAATAAATAATCCTTGGACCCTGATCTTGGTCATCTAATTTTCTTTTCCAAAATTTGAATCTTCTAATATCAAAGATATTTAACTCATTATTATCAATTGGTTCCTCTTCAAAAGAAGTTCTCCCATCATGCAACACATCATCCAAGTTGTTGTTATCATTCTTCGACAAATTACTCCCAACGTTGTTGTATTTACTAAACCCAATTGAACCCTTTAAGTTATTATAAATATTTCTTAGTCCAGTATGAGTTGGTGAGTCAACAGGTTCATTTAAATCAGTAAAAGATTGATTCCTCCCATCTGCATTTCTATCATTCGTAATTGTATCATTCATTTCAGAGAACAAATCTGTTTCATCAGGATAGTTTATTGCATTTGAGTTTGCAAATGGATCATCATTTTGTAAATTCGAATACTTGAACGTGGATTGTGGTTTCAAGACATTATCAAAATCATCCGTCTGATTCAATTCGTTGTTATCTGCAAATGGATCTAATAAATTAATCTCTTTGAAGTCATTCGTATTCATTTTGTTTGTTATGTTATTGTTCTTAGTAGATGGGAGGTTTTGTGAATTATCATCGAAAAGATCGAATGAGTCTTCATTTTCATCATCCCCTATAACAAACTTGTTGCTATAACTCATAGTAATGATTATCGATTAGCAGATTTAAATTGGTTTAATAAATGAATATGGCGCATCGAAGTTACTCCACTCACTTATACATTAATAGATCATTTATTTGGTTGGTCTGAGGCGTACTAAAAAAATACTCAAATTATGCGATTTTCAGATGTCGGTACGGCTATTATTCATGTATAACTACACATTTCAATCTCATGTCATATGAACTTAAAACAAAGTAGACTTATGATTATTTTTGTTCAACTATATAATACTAATTAGAGATTAGATTTAAGCTTGAAGAGTAACTCTACCCTTAGGGTTAGTAACCTTGACACCAATAGCCTTAGCTTTGGATAAGATTTCAACTCTGTTCTTTGCAGAAACGTTATGTGCGATTTCAGCTGCGTAAGTTTCAGTGTGTAATAATAAAACTTCTAAGTCCTTCAAGTTAGAAACAACAAATGCCTTTTTACCATCTGGTCTTAAGAACTTGGTCTTCTTGTTGGAACCGTAACCAATCTTTGGAGCAGAAATGGTACCTCTGAATCTTCTTCTAACACAAGAGTCAATACCCTTTTGAAGTCTCCAGCTCTCACCGACTCTGTGATATCTGTCATGGTGATGTCTCTTGAACTTCTTAGTGTGCTTCTTAACAATCTTTGCCTTTAATTGTGGAGCCATCTGTAGAAAAAATTAAGTGTTAGTAATTGCTAATAATTGATGATTATAAGTTAGTTAAACGTAATGCAAGGTGGAAATTTGTTCTTCAAAAAAATATTGAGATTTTAAGGTAATTCCAAATTGATGTCAATCATTCAAAGTTTGGTTTCGAAAGTAAACTTATTAATATTCAAATATAAAGATTAATCTTTAACTGATCTTATGAAGCTCTTTGTGTCAATTTGAGTACTAATATTATATTTTTGCATGAACGACACATTCTCCGCTTTTAGCTTTTGAATTCATAAATCACTTGCAGTTCTCAGCTTGAAAAACGTCTATCTACCTGTCTAGTCCATACATACTGTTGTTGTTCAGTGAAGGTTGCTGGACTAATGATATTGGAGCTGTGTGTATCTGACAATAACTGAAAATTCAGTCTACACAATCCCCTCACAGAATCCTCACCCTCGCAATTGCGAAACCCCCCGTACGAATCGGGCAATGTGACTGCGTGCTGCCCACGCAACTCTTCCCCCCCAGTTCGCCTTCTCACCCGCGCGCCTCACGTACCAAGCCCTTCACAACCCTTAGAGCAGACACGTGCCATATCAAGGACTAAATGGGTCACGTGCATTAATACATTTTAGGCATCGGTCATGAAGAGCCGTTTTCGTAAACTAGGATTTATAAACTCTTTTATATATTGCCTATTTTGACCAATTGCTGGTCTGTTTGTACGTAATACATGGTTGAAACAAACCCTTTACCTAAACAAAAATCTAAGGGGTCATATTACTACATTTCAACTAGTGAAGTTGATGATGTCCCACCATTGAAACCTAGCCTAGTTGATGATGTTATAAGACTGTATGACATCGACGATTTAGCTTCATCATTAGCTAGAACAAACCCAGATGGGACAAAAGGAATTAAGTTAAGAAAATCATATAAATCTCACATTTTAGATTTACCTGGAAAACATTCAATACCAACAGAAGATAAATCATTTCTACAAATTGCGTTACAACCAGAAAATCCTGACTTTAGCAAACCTGAAATCACTCCATTTCCCATGGAATACCTTGAGAAAGTATTGCGAATGGAAAAAACGGGACCTAATGGTATTCCTGGTTTTGATCCTGATAAGTTGGCATTAGCTACACCCGAATCTGTTGATACCAAGAAAGATAAAAAACGTAAGCCTATAGCCTCACCGGATCTAGCTCAACAACCAGATTCTAAAAAACGTCATGTGCAGGTAACTTTTTGATTGAACTTTTTGTACATTTTATATACCCATTAATTACTATAAACATTGTAAAAGTATATTTGAAAATTAGGAACGTCTCTTTTTATGAATATTCACCCTTTTGTGACGTTTATAAACAAACATTTTATTAGTCAATAGTTTCCCTGTCTGTTTCAAAAGGGTTTTGATAACGTGTTTCTTGATTGAATTGATAATGTCTAAACTAGTCCAAAGCTTCTGATTCACAACATATTTAGGGATTTTCAAACTTAAGTTGTTGACATTCATAAGTCTAAACTTTCCCCTTCCGGAAAATGTGATATTAAGAATAAAATCTCCCATATATAATCTTCCAATAACAAAATATTCTTTTGCTTTTTCAGACAATTTGATTATATTCTGTGCGCTCGAACTACTAAGGTTCTTATCACTATTCAATCCCAGTTTTATCAAATTCTCAATAACAGAATTGACACCAACGTGATTGTCATCAATGATTTGTTGGTTGAGTTTTCTTGAATATTTATTGTCTATGATTTTTGACGTCTCCGTTACAACAGAGGTTTCACTTCGAACGTGATGTAAAGAATTGGAGCTTATCAAACTATCAGAATAAACCTCTTCTTCAGCCAACTCAATATTTTCGCCTTCTTTTGTCTTTTTAATAGATTTTCGCAGTTCTACATTAAGTTTCGATGAATTTTCAGAAAATACTTCTTCATCGGTTGAATCATCCAACAGCGTCTCATTTAAATCATATTCCTCACTCTTGAATGAAGGTCCATCAGAAACTTCACCGTGTCCTTCGTTCAATTCCCGAGGAAAGAAAAAGTCAATTAACTTGAGGCCTGTCGAATCTTCCAAACATATTTTCATTGGAGAACACTTGATATCGATGTTTTTAATATTGGTCATTCCTCTTCGTTTTTCCCCCAATTGCCACGAACATTCCACGAAATTCGAACACATATTCCCTTCAGAATCTGGAACATCATACGCTGTCAATGTTTCAGGAAATAGAATATTGTGAGCACTATTCAAAATCTTGATCTGACTTATTACTACCTTGTTATGTGATGATCCATCAAGCATTTCCAACCTCGTGAATGCACCTTGCTGAATACTCAAATTCATAAAGGACAAACCCCGGTCTATCAATTCCATATCCAACTGATCCGCAGAAATAGACCATTCCATAAAACAATCATCATCACCCTGGGAAAATTCAGGGTTCGAGTTCAAACTGAACAATTTAAGCAAAAGTACTGAACTGAAAAATATTCGAGATTGCTCTAGCTTTATCAAAGTATCCAATTCGGAATCATTTGCATTCACCTCCAACGAAGTCAATGCTTCAGAGATACTCTCTAATTTACTATTTTCAATCCATATATCTTCAAGTTTCTTGACAAAACCCCCAAGGTTTTCTGTATCGTTGGCAATGGAAATTGCTTGAACCATTTCTGCAAACGCTTTCTGTTGAGGTGATATGTACATCAATACTTTTGTAGCTATCGTGAAAAAGGAAAGATATGTGGCAGAATCAATCTTTGTCTTTAGCTTTGGAATATGTAAACGAAGTTTGTTCCTGGATTTACCACCACTGTATGTATTTGATGATTTCTCAAAAATGAAGTAAATAAGAACATCCGAAAGTATTGTTTTACTAGTTATGAACTCATCAGGCTCATCACCAACTAAAAATGGCGGCCATTCCTTTTCAGTTCCATAATGTTTAGCGCTTTTATTCAATGTGTAATATTCATTTCTTGAGATTGCTATCAAATCTGCATCCTTGAATGTGGTTCCAAAACGCTGCGCATGCTCTATTTGTTTGACCTGTTCATACCAACCATCGTCTCTTAGCGTTACAATTTCAATCTCGTTATATTTTGTACGAAATAACATCAAACTCTCAGCTTCTGAATCCACCATAATCTGGATCTGTATATCTTTAAGTCTAACCAAAAAGTCATCAACTGGAACAACTTTTGAAAAGTTGTATCTGGAATTCCTTAAGGCCTTATCAAAATCGTTAGCTGTTTCTAATTTCAGCCCTAGTTGAGATATTTCATCGACATCGTCAGAATCTGATACAGTCAACTTTGATTTTTGTAGCTTACCAATGATTTCTGACCTAGCCTTATAAGATGTTCCAAAAGCGTATGCGGCCCTATAATCAAGCTCTGAAATATACTCAAATATTAAATTTCTAGCTTCCCTATACCATTTCATTTTCAGATGATCAAGATCAAATATATGATTAAAATTTCTTTCGGGGAATTCAGCGGTTTTGATGCTGCAATCATGCGACAATTCATTTCCAAATTTATTTTCGGACAGTTCTTTATTCATCCAATAAGTGAAGTTTGCGGCGTATAAAACAGGTAAGACCTGACCGGTGATATCACAATTCTCGATGGACTTCATCTTAAGTTCATTAAAGTCTTCCAATGATATCCATGAATCATCATTGTCAAAAATCTCAAACTTGCAGCTAGGATTGTTGTGATCCACAGCGTCACCAAACTTTAGTCCAATAACTCTCAAATCAAGATCAGAAATGTCAACTTTACCTATGTAAAATCCCATCTTCTCAATACTTCGAGACTCATTCAAAAAATCAACATGTTCTATCATTTTTTCTTTCCGTTCATGCAAGTCACAGTGAAAGCTACCAATTCTTGCTTTCAACGCAATTACAGACTTGTTGTCTGGTTTAGCCAAATCAACTCTGTAACCATGATAAATGAATAGAGGCTCAACATCAAAACTGAATTTAAAAGTTTTAAGATGTGATCCTATATTCACAGATGGTGTTCTTTCACCCCATAGTTTCCCATTTCTTATAGGTAAAGAGAGATCCCCGCTAAATAACTTGAACCAATTGATGAACTCATAAACTGCTTTTGGAGAGATTCGAAGGATATTATTCAGTGATCCATGAGCCTTCAAATTCAAGGCCATATGAATAAAATTCGAACGAAATCCGCTGTAAGAATCGTGAACTTCATTCTCCTTTATATACTCTGGACATGTTAAAACGTTTTGATAATGTGATTTAAAGTTTTCTGTAATTTCTCCACTATTTAAAAGCCTCTGGAAAGTCACGGATAGTTTTAATTCAATGTCTCCTTCAAGAGCGATATTTCGAGTTTTGAACTGTGTATCATTGGTAGACTTAACCCTATGTTCTGAAGTAGTATCCGAGTAAAAAGCTTGTTTATTCAAATAATATCCAAAAATCGAAATGAATAAACTATCTTTGTTGTCTATTGATAGAGAAACCAAATCATTGGAAGACCAACAAGGCAATGGTCTAGACAAGTGATCAGGAATTCCGAAAACTATTGAATCTGATCTGAAAATAAAGTAGTCCCTTTCATTTTCTCGCGTAGGATCATTTATAAGCCAGGAAACATTGCGTTTGAAAATCAAAGAAAAGCCTGCTGAATGCAACCTAAATTTGTATGGATCAGAAGAATTAGGTATATTAACCATGACATCTGAATCTTGATTTACCCACTTGATCTTAACAAAGCCATGCAGTATGTTCCTCATTTTATCCCAAACTCCTAATTTCGGGCTGGGGTCTCTGCTCTCTTTACTGAACGAATCAAACGAAATATTGAGTTGACGCAAGATAGGCTGATAACCCATTGACCATGTTATTGAAGTTGACTCCTCGTTGTTTATTAGACAGTCTGCTTCATAGTATGTTTTCACAGAGGTAACAGTTTTTGGGGCATAATAAGAGTATTTTTCATAGCTGTCACTATCTTCATGAACAGATTGATACATAGGAATAAATTTATACCAGTATTCAGTGTCAGAGTAAGGCGCCCGTTCAGCAATAGCTAGTTTTGCATTCAATGTAAAGCTTCTGATAGTCTTGTTTCGAGATTTGGGGACATATACCATTGGTAGCGGAAAATCCTTCAAATGCATTCTTAATTCAGATGTTTGAAGAGATATATCCATCGGAACAATCTTATCCCAGCAAGTGTCCAGCGGCACACCTTTTCCAATCCTGTTAATAAATTTTTGTACACTATTTCCATCCAGCGGAAACTGCGGTGGAGTTATGGTTATAAGTACCTGATCTAATAAAATTGACGTTAAAGGCGGATAATTGTTGAATTCATATACTCCATGATTGAAATTCGACGAAACCATTTTCTTGAATAGTATTTCATTGGAGAAGAACTTCATATTACGTTCCAAAATGCTTTTCCGTTTAATTTTGAATTCATCCACGATTTCAATCCAAGACTTAGATATATTTACTCTTAACCTATGCAGTTTTTTATAACAGGTTATCAGCGTGGCATCAATGGAGCCATTGAGACCCTCAAAATCAGTACTAGACACAGCAGTGTTCATGGTCTCAAATCGATCCTCAATTATCCTTCTCAAATAATTATTGGATGTTTCTTTCAAAAGATTCTCTTTGACATTGACCATAACGGTGTCAAATTGTTTTTGTTTCTCAAGTCTACTTCGTTGCTCTAAAAGACCTAGTTGATATATCATGTTAAGTTCACTTTCAAAAGGATCATCTTCTATAACAAAAGCCAGTGTTTTAGATTTCAGTTTCAGATATGGCAATTCTATCACCCCGCTTGGTGTTATCTTATCTCTTTCTCTAGATACTCCAAATTTGATAACTTTTAAAAAATTCTTTGTTAATTTGACAGTTAAGGTGATCGCCTCAAATAATGAATGTACAATAAAGTTGGAAGGTATTGTAACTCTAATAGATTTATCCTTCACATAGATCTTGGCCATCTCATGTACTTGTCTCGGCAATTCAGCGACTAAATTGAGGGTCTCGACTACTAGTAATCTACTGTATAGCATAAGGTCAGGTTCTTTTTTGACAGAAAGACGAACCAAGCGATTGTTCACAACTATCATATTCTCCTTGAATTTACCCGTAAGGTGATACATATCTAATCTTAAATGAACTTTTTCCGGCATTGCCATTTTAATTTGGAGTTCTCTGATTTTCCATTTGAAATGTACATAAGTGAATCTGCTTTCGTCTGGTGTATGAGCTGATTTAGTCTTTGAGTGCGTATCAAATGAGTTGGACATGAAATTATCAGGGAAGAGCAGACGTCTGTGGTATGAAAATGTATTTTTTAATAGAAATATCGTTGAAAACAGAATAAAATGTGATGAAAGGTTGTGATCAATCGTTAGCGTTTCGACTTGTGTACAAATTTCACAAATATTATGTTTCAACCAGTAAATTTTTGTAGTAACAGTAGGAATGCTTAGCACTATGTTTCTTTTACCATGCTCTATATCATGGTCCCGGCTGTGTGTAAACACTTCGCTTTTTGAAATCTTTACATCCATATCCCAATAAAAATCATCTAAATCTCGTGTCTTTTGTGAAACTGTTACAGACTGATCATCTGGCCCACCCACGTTTGATTTTGCTTTCACAGCTATGTTGAAGTCTGAAAATTTAATGGTCGAGGATGCTGGTGCATATGGTCGACCTTCAATGATATAGTTATTACTATCGGTTTCATCTAATAAGTGTTCCACATCAATAAAGATAGACTTCGAGCCTGCTTTAAATTTAAACAATTCAACCTTAATGATTAGGCTACAAAACCACGAAGGAAGCTCTCTGAAAATTAAACCAAGGTTTTCATCCTTATGTTTGATAGGCTCTCTGTACTGTTCTTTTGGTACCTTCAGTTTCATCGAGAATAAACGTATCATATTGAAAATGATGCCTAAACCATTAAGAGCCATTATATTAGTCAAATTGATTTCCACTTTGAAAATATCAATTCTACATTTCAAATTTTTCAGACTAAGTAGTTGCATTGAAGTGATGAAAGATATGTCTCGTACAGTGAAAACAGGTTCAGATGTGCATAAGTTATTGTTCCGTTGATATGACAAGGTAAGGTCCGGTATATTTGCCTTAAGATTTGTTAAGAGACTGCGAAGATGTGTTTTTGCATCACATATCAAACTGATCATAGATGTCTGAACAACCAGTAAATGCATAACTTTGTAATCACTATTGTCATTCTCAGATTTGAAAAGCAATAATGGTTTTTCTATTAGAACGTTGAGTTCAACGCGTGGATGCGTACCAAGTATGATGCCTAGATAATCCTTTAATAGCTCGAGGCTCTCCGATTTATCACTTGAATCTGAATTCTTCTTTTCTCTTTTTCTATGTTTCCGGATTTCGTGATTGACTTTGACAAGAGACATCAACTGTTCGACACTTATATCAACAACCGGACTAGTTAATGTGATTTGCACAGATGCAAGTGTTTGCTTATCTTTAAAGCTAAGTGAATGACTATCACCATCAAACAAAGCTCTCAAAAAGTTGATTAACATGGTAGATTCAATTCTAATCAAAAGGTTTGGTACAGATACAATGTTGACTTGTTTTATTGCACCGGTATAGTCTTTTAAGTTTGAGTAATCCACTGATAACTTTGTATTTACCACGGTTAGAATCCATTGTAAAGGAAATGATTGTTCTACAAACTTCAAACTAAAACCAACTTGTGTTGAGTCGATAGGTGCGGCATTCAACGATAATGAATCCAGCTTCAAAGAGACAAACATAACACCATTTAAAGAGAAATTCTGAGTTGAGAAAACCTTATCTATAATCTCTGCTTTGAATAATGGTATTTCTGAAATCTTTAGGGATTGAAAATTCAACTTTGCACTTTTCACTAAATGATATATAAAACCGCATAATCGCAAATTCTGTTTAGATATTTGACGTGAATTATTGGAATCATTTTTCTTATTGATTTGAAATTTTGAATGCAATAATTTCATGATTTTGGAAATGTAGACCATAGAGAAATCAATTTCCGTAAAGGATAAAGCAGGTTCAAAGTTGAAGATTCTCATGGAATGATTATCAATCCTAAAGTTGAAAGAGGCATTACAATTTTCAAAAAATTTAGCCAACGTTCTGTTAGATGTTTGGTCATATAGATAAACATTCTGGAAGTCAACTCCGGATGACCAAACATAATTCTTATCTTTCACTTTGTTTGAAAATGCTGTCATGGATTTCTGTTCATGTATATCAAGTTTACCCGTGAGATTTTCAGCTACAACACATAAATCTTGATTGAGCAAGATACACATGCTCTTTATCTGAAAAGTCAATTTTGGTATATACGCAATTAGCCATCTTGCTAGTCGCCTAATCCTTTTATTTTTAATATTCATTGTTATGGGCATGTCAGGGTCGAAAAGCCTTTCAGTAAACTGATTGTATTCAGTTTCATCATTTTTTTCATCATTTTTTTGATCCTCTTCGAGTTCATCTTTGTTGTTACTATTATTGGCATCTAGTTTGAAGTTCACCACGTCAACAACAAGATCAGTCGCAACGACACCTACATCTTTACTAAAATTCGTGAAAAGTAAACGAAGCTTGATCTTCGAGATGGTGACTTTTACACCAAAAGTATCTGTCTGGTCATGACACAGTTTGTGTAGCGATAGATCTAGAGGGTTGATATATTTGTACGTTAGACCAAACAGCAAATATATCACAAACTTTATGATGTAATGCAGCAAAGTAAGAGCAAATATAGAAAACCAAAACCAATTGCTATTCATTGTGTAAACAGAGGTGTTTCAACACCTTGAAATAACTTTTGGCTTTAAACATTTTGAAGAGCAAACATGAATAGAGTCTCTAAGTACCAATAGTTGTTTCTATTCGTCCGGCCCATTTTTGCTTCAGCCTTAGGGCCAGTCCCGAAGGCCCCACCAGCACGTGATCTTCAATAAGCGCTTGGCTAACAATTTTGGCTTTAGCTTTGCAAATTGAAGCTTCGTCGTCCAAAATCTGACTGGTGCACGCATTTCCTGAAAATTTTTTGGCTTTCATAATATAAACCGGTGCCAAAAGACCTTTCTATTGCAGATAATCAATACCAGTAAGTGAAAAAGACAATTCCAAATGGCTCCAAAAAATGTTAAGATGGACTTATCGTCCTTTTTAGCCGATGATACTTTCGGTGGATCTACCGATTCATGGGCTGATGATTTTGATCCAACTGTTTTAGAAAACAATGGTGGAACTATTGATCTAGGTTTTACGATTCCATCACAAGAAGCTTCTATTCCAGAAAATCCACCATATACTGCAAGAATTGCTTCTTTTCCACAACAAACTACCCAAGAAGACATCAAAGATTTTTTTTGGAACAATTTAGCATTGATTGACCAAGATGTTGAAGATTTCTACTGTCCCAAAGATGCCGATGGATCACTTAAAAATTTTGCTTTTATTACTTTTTCCAGTAGGGAATTATTGATTGATGCTCTAACTTTGAATGATCAACCGATCCACGGAAAGCCAGTATATGTTTCCGCTGCAAAACCTTCAAAAAACCAACGTGCTCCAAGACAAAGTAGATTCGATTCATCTAACGACGATTTTGAGTGGGGTTCAGCAAAAGGTTCTAGAATTGCAAGAGAACCAAGAGAATCTAGATTTTCCGCAAGAAATGAAGATTTCGAATGGGGTGCAGCAAGAGGTAGTAAGGCACAACCCGAACCACAACAAAGATCATTCAGGGAAAATAGAGAACCAAGGGAACCAAAGGAACCAAGAGCTCCAAGAAACGATGATTTTGAATGGGGTGCAGCAAGAGGTAGTAAGGTACAACCAGAACCACAACAGAAGCCATTTAGAGAGAACAAAGAACAAAGGAAACCAAAACCTGCTAAAGTTGATGATTTTGAATGGGGCTCCAGAGGATCTATGCTTGAAAAAGGTACAAAGAAACCAGCTTCAAGCACAACATCAACAGGCTCCACTAAGACTAAGTCTGAGCAGCCAGTAGTTGGCCCAAAGAGATCATTGTTTAGTGTTTTACAAACTGAAGACGACGATGAAAATGACGACAACGAAGAAGAACAAAATGATGAAAAATCGTCCAATGTTGAGGATATAACTAAAGCAGCAACTGAACTATCTCTAGAAGAAGAAAACGGCTGGACTATTAAGAAATAGTATCATTTTATATGATTTTTTATCAAGGTTAACAATAAAAGATTGTTGTTGTAATTTTCAAGCTGATTGAACTAATCAGTAATAATTTGTAGCTATAGCTTTTCATGTTTATATATTGTTTTATATATCAATTTTTCTAGAGTTTTGATCATAAATTGAATACGGATTATTCAAGCCATTTAGTAGCAAGAAGCATTATTGCACGTGACTTTGGGAATCCTGTAACCCTTTCAAAAGAAACCCTTTTCTCAAAGAAATGCGAGAAAAAAAAACCTCGCTTGCCTTAAAGTTGAAAATTTGTCAGACAAAGATTACATGTTCCTCTTTTGAACTTCTCATTAATTAGGCCTAGGCTACTTGACATATTAATACATTAACAACTTAATTCAAAATGGGTAGAATGCACAGCAGCGTATGTGTCAAATACGATATTAAGGGTTTGAATACGCAAGAAGCATGGTCCAGATTGGTTGATATTGTCCTTTGAATAGTATTGAAAGCATCTGATGATAGAATTATCATTATCAACTGAATACATTGATAAAAGGATATTAAACTAACTCTATCAAGTGATTTTGATATTGAGTTACGGTATCCTTTTGGTTTCTAGAATTATGAGTTAAATTAGATTTCATGATGTTTCAATACCTGAATTAGGTTCCAATATCGAGTTATGCTGACTGGAACCAGTTTGTTAGTATTTGAACTCAAAGGTTAAGTAATTTCATAAGATACTAACATTAGAATACTTTTTAATTTTTACAGGGTAAGGGTATGTCTTCATCATCCCTTCCATACTCCAGATCTGTTCCTTCTTGGTTCAAGGCTTCCTCAAACGATGTCATTGACCAAATCATCAAGTATGCAAGAAAGGGTTTAACTCCATCTCAAATTGGTGTTCTCTTAAGAGATGCTCACGGTGTCAACCAAGCAAAGATTGTTACTGGTAACAAGATCATGAGAATCTTGAAGTCCAACGGTTTAGCACCAGAATTACCAGAAGATTTATACTTCTTAATTAAGAAGGCTGTTGCAGTCAGAAAGCATTTAGAAAGAAACAGAAAGGACAAGGATTCTAAATTCAGATTAATTTTAATCGAATCTAGAATTCACAGATTGGCAAGATATTACAGAACTGTTTCTGTTTTACCACCAACCTGGAAGTTCGAATCTGCTACTGCTTCTGCTTTAGTTAACTAAATCTTGTTGTATATTTTTATACTTTTAATAAAAATTTGTTCATCAATTCTGTTTAAAACCACAAACTATGTAGTTACATATATAAAAAATCAGTCAAGAGGTTTGACAATTTCAAACTTTTCGTCTTTATATTTAAACGGTATGATATTGAAATCTTGCAACGGTAAAGATTCTATTTTTGCTGTGTCATCAATTTCAAGTTCAGTCGGCTGAGTAGTGTAAATGTTGATTTGATCTTCAAACATTCCTAAAGTGATATCCTTAACGTCTACTTTAACTAAGTTTGGATCACTCAGTTCTGTTTGGACCGATCCAGTGCTGTTTTTATTTTCATTTTCTTCATTGGTATTGCTATTTGTTTCTGAATCACTGCTGTCATTTAGGCCAATTTCTGGTACTTCCAGATAGGAATCATTCATTATGTCCATAACATCATTAATTGGTATTGGTTTATCCGTGATACGTAACCCTCCAGTTTGATTAATCATAGCTACAAGTAAATTTTTCAACTGAAGTACAGTCTCACCTTTGGATATAGTAACAAAGTAAGCACTTGATTGTCTTTTCAATTTTAAAAATATAACATCTTTTGTATCCTTTTTGGGTGCCATTGTTATTAAAACCTGTATCACAATAGGTTCTTATTATCTAGTTGTCACACGTTTCTATATTTACGACTACATCCAGATGGTTTAATCTGTTCATTCATGCAGGCATGCACGCACGCGCTTGCCATCTCGATGCTCGATTTCAAGAGGATCTCAAAAGCTTGGGCCGGAGCTGGCTGAAATCTGTACTGAGGGGTCCGCTTGTCTTCTCATCGGATATCTCTCTGTTTAAATTCATCCTTAACTTCATTGATCAATTAATAGCACATACATAGTCTCTTGGTTACACTAAAGACAGGGGCACAACAGATATGTCAAGTATATATGCATTTGGAAGTTTAACAACCACAATAATATTTTCTGTTATAATCGGATTTGCAGGTTCCGTCATTTTGGGACTAACTTTATTAAGTACTCGATTCTCTGTCAGAAATCACTATGGAATTTATGATCCCGTATTCAAGTCTAGAAGGCGGTTTGTTTCAAGTATGAATCCAAATGCACCGATCTATGTGATACACCCATACGTCATTTACAAAAACATGACCTATTTGATGTACGGAAACTCGAATATAAATGGTCGTACAGTCCGAGTCAAAAAATTGGAAGTTTTGACTAAGGAGCAATTAGAAGACTTTTTTCCTTTTGAAACCTATGGTAACTGGTTGAATAAGGGCAAAGATGAAGTTACAGGGAGGAACAAGAATAAAGTGGGCTATAGAGAAACTTTTGATTCTGATTCCATCATTGAAATAGAACCCAATGATATTGAAGAAAACGAGAGTGAATTAAAGAAAGGACCAGATATGGTTGAAACTGATATTACAGATTTAGAAGTGAAGGAAACATTCAATTCCGAATCTATTAAATTTCAAACACAAAGAAAACATTTTACCTCAGGTTCATGTGCTATCTGTTTGGAAGATTTGAATAATGATGATATGGTTAGAGGTTTGCTTTGCGGTCATGTGTTTCATAAAGTTTGCATTGATCCATGGTTAACGCATAGAAAAGGTTATTGTCCAACTTGTAAGAAAGATTTATACATTGAGGTAAACAAAATGTGTGAAAATCGGGAGGAAAATGAAACAAGTGAAGAATCTGTGGCTGACATCGTAGTGAATGTTGACTATAGTATTACTGATCTGATCACATTAGATGATGCTTCATCCGATAGTCAAGATCTTGATATTGTTTTCAATATACATCCAGACAATTTACTCTCCTTTTTCGTTATCACAATATTGACACAAGTTAAAGCCCAAACAATACTCATTGCTATGCTCTATCATCGACTGAATATTGGCCATATTGAAACAAATGATAATCCACTTGAAGAAGTTATTACTGTCAATGTGTCATCGTTAGAGAAATCAGTGGCTAAATCTACTATTAAGGAAATCAAACATTGTTTCCATCAAAGCAATGATGCGCAGTCATCAGAGAGCGATACTCCACCATTACCAGATTTATCAAATCTCAATCCACTGCTCAAAACGATTGTTGAACATCGTCCATCTTTGTTCAATGCCATTGATTTGCATGACATTGATTATGAGGCATGGAAGATCACACAAAGAATGACCAAAGGTGTTAGATTTCTCTTCTACAAACTTATGGGTATCTCGAAAACTCATTTGTATTACTACAATGTTGTTCATTTATACAACAACAGACAATATACCCGTCTACACACCAGGACACCATAAAGTCGGTCCTGAATATTCTACGAAAATTTCGTAAATCAAATTTGCAGGTAACTCTTCAATTCTTTTTTTATACTTTTCATAATCCGTTTTTGTTTGCTTTAATATTTACTTTTCAATCTCATCTTTTAAATTAGGAATATCTTCCTCATCTGTACATTCTAACCAAAGATTGCACCCAATGTCTCTTTTGAAAAGCTCCACTGCTCCGGCATACAGCATCTTGGCATCACCTTTTGCAGTATCAGGACGCCAATATACGCCAACTAAAGGTGATACGTATCTACCATCTGACTTTGTAAAACCGTAGTTCATTAGTACAAAGGCTGGTGAATTATCAGGTAATTCTTCTGATAGTTCATCTAAGGATCTCAATTGCAGACATTCCCCAAGGACAAGTTGTTGTTGCTTGTCAATTTGATAGATTTGTGTAGGAATAGTAGTCGATGATTGTTTGATAGGAGTCAAACGAAACTTTCGTAGTTGATCCTTTGTCTCTGAAGGAATTGAACAAATTGAGTGTGACATTCTTGTTTATTCACCTGGACCAAACTAAGAAAACAACAGCTTTGATTCTAACCTAATTTTGATATCGCACAAACTCAGATTGATAACCCCTCATCAAGATATCCAAACCCGCACAATATTGCCATCATGCTACTCTAAGTGCTTTTGCTTTACAACTTAGATAAGTCTGGCATTCAATATAGTTATGCAAACTAATTAGTTACTTATAAAATGCAATTTTTACAAACGGTTCAGTAGTTTAATCCTGCTAGTTCTGCTTCTTCATCAGCTGTTTTTCTCTGCTTTAAAACAAGATCATGACCTGTAACTCTCTTATAGATATCTTTGACATCATCAGTGGTAGTCTCAAAATGCGAAGAAGGATCGTAAGACTTTGAAATAAAAATATTATCACTAGATCCGTCACTTAAAGGTTCATAGATTTCAGCAATACCCATCAAAATGTCTTTCGTTTCACCGATAATTTTGAAGGCAGATTCTAGCTCTAGGTGTGGCTTATCAGTTTCAATAATGGTAGATATAATGGCTAAATAATAACCCTTAGCACACACATTATGAGCACTCGATAATACGGCAATATAAATGTCATTTTTACGATTGACTTGATTTTGAGGAATGATGATTTGTGCCGAATCTGCTTCATTGGTGTTAGGGATTGGATGGTCTAGGATACACATCGCTCTAATGACTTTTTGACCCGTAGCTTTGACCTTTTCAGGGAAATAAGTAGGATCTGCTATGACTATTGGTGCCTTCGCAATTCCTTCCTTAGTTTTAACACCGGTGAATTTCTTGTTATCATCGTAATATATCTCTTCAATAGGTGTATCTAACATGAAAGTGCCACCATAAACAGCTGATAATCTAGCAAAACTTTGTGGAAGTTCCCCTAAACCATAAAGAGGATAAATGTATGGAGACTTTCCATATCTTGCAACTGACGTTACATACAACATGATTCTATCATAAGTATCTCTTGCAGGCTCTGTTAAATAATCATCATTTGGATGTAAAGCCATAGCATGCCCAATAAAATCTTTCGTACCTCTTTCTAAACCATATTTGTAGTAAATATCTTCCATTGTGTTCTTATCCAAATTTATACCGTGATGAGTTGATGGTTCATCATCTTTGTAGTTTGCAACGAACTCCAAAAAGTTTTTCATTCTTCTCTTCTCAAAGAATCCCATCAAAGGAGACGAAATTGCTTCCATTTGAGTCGATGGAACTTTGGCAATTTTTCCACCCCTATAAACGTAAGAGCCAGAGATCTGTTTAAAGTTCATATATTTGGTTACATCTGTGTGGGCTAGAATGTTGGTTAGCTCACCATTAGACATGATAAATTTCGGGATTAAGTCAACACACCAATCTCTATCTTTACCAAATTGATCTTCATACTCTTTCTTAGGCTTGAATTTCTTATATAATTGTGTAAGATTTAATGATGCACTTTCACCTCCGTAGTATTCTTGGCGGTCGATATGTAGAACTTTTTTGCCATCAATTGAAAATAGACCAGAGAGAATACATTCTGTAAGACCAGTACCCAAAACAATTACATCATAATTTTCCTCCATATTGCTTGATGTTATTGATATAGTTTAGTTTGAATTTAAAGTTCAAGAAAAGTATCAGTAATAAATGACAACATTATAATATTGCGTAGCGTGCGTGAGAGCTTGCGTGCATATCCTCATCAAAAAATTAGGATCATTATGTACTACACAACTTCTCCTCAAGCTTATATCCCCAGATACTGACACTGTTGAATTGTAGTTAAAGCAGCAAAGTACTAAAAAGAAGCATCGGTATTTATGACGAAACTACATTATCTACTAAACATGTCGAAGGCTAACAACTCATACTGTTATATAAAGATGCATCCCTTATGAAGCCAAAAATTAGTTATACATAGAGGAAACACATGTTCACTTCAAAGATGTACATTCTTTGGATCGAGTGATCTGTGTTTGAAAACACGGGTACCTCCACCTCCTAGATAATCTCCTACGACTTGACCGGAACCTCTTAATTGATAATAATAGCATACTAAACCTTCCAATCCAACTGGTCCTCGACTGTGAATCTTGTTAGTTGAAATACCAACTTCAGTACCAAAACCATATCTAAAACCATCAGCAAATCTAGTTGAGCAATTCCAATATACCCCGGAAGAATCAATACCTTTCAAGAAAATGTTGGCCGTTTCTTCGTTTTCAGTGACAATTGCATCGGTATGTTTGGAAGAATGTGAATTGATATGAATGATTGCATCTTGCACGCTCTTAACATTTTTAACAGCAATATCAAACGATAAAAATTCTTTCCTGAAATCAGATTCAGTAGCATCGACAATTTGATCTTTGTAATTCTCTTGTAAATGGGAATCAATTCTGGCAAGTAAATCAGAAGTAACATGAAGTGTGACATTCGCATCAAATAAAGCTTTAAGGATAATATTCAACTGTTCTCCATTAAGATTTTGGTCAACTAATAATGTTTCCACAGCATTACAACCGGCTGGATAATTGGTCTTAGAGTCAACAACTATCTTAGCAGCTTTTTCAACATTGAGATCCTTATCTAAATATATCGAACATATACCATCTGCATGACCAAGGACAGGGATTTTAGTATTTTCTTTGATATTTTTAACTAGTTCATTAGAACCTCTAGGAATGACCAAATCAATATAAGAATCTTGCTTCAAAAGTTCAGAAACTTCACCTCGAGTAGAAATCAATTGAATGGAGTTATCAGGAACATCTGTCTCATTTTTGAGAATAGCATTGATCACATCTGACATTGCCTTGAAAGTGTTTAAACTTTCCTTACCACCTTTTAAAATAGCAGCATTACCAGACTTAATAGCCAAAGCAGTAATATTTGCAATAACCTCTGGTCTAGATTCAAAAATAATCAATAAAACACCAACTGGACAAGTTAATCTATACAAGTTTAAACCATCGTCAATTTCAGTGGCTAAAGTGCATTTATTCAAAGGATCTTCCAGTTTTGCAACGTCTAAAATACCATCACACATAGAATCAAATTTGCCGTTTATAGATAGGTCCAAACGTTTGACCAAAGAGGAAGAAAGGCTATTCTCAATTGCATTTTGCATATCGAGTTTGTTTGCTTCTAAAATTGAATCTTTCGATTTCAACAAACCATCTCTAATTTTGTATAAGGATGTGGATCTTTGTTCATCAGTCAATGTCTTAAGTACTGTAGATGCTAAATGTGCATTCTTTGCAATTTCTTCAGCCATTGTTTGCGTATTGTTTAGAAATGGTCAATGAATTTATGCTTGAGTCATCCACCATCTGGTCCTTGAAAAATCATGTAGTACTTCAAAATCAGTTACATAATCATGCAGTCACGTGAGTGCACCCTATACAGATCAATTAGAGTATGTCACATCAGTACACCAAGTAAGGGAAACATGGTCAAATCTAAAAATAGACTTCTTTTTTCAGCTAAAAAGTTTAAGCAATTTTGTTCGGTCAATCAGTCGGACCATCAATCAGTCGGACCATCAATCAAAAAGTATTCTGGTCCGTGAAAATTTGGGACTGGAGTCCAAATATTTTCATTAATTTACAAATTTTGTTTGAGTGACTCAATTATTAATTAGTCTCAATTGGGAAATTTTTTCGCTTAGTCGTGCAAAAATAATCCGGATAAAGCCACAAATTAATCAGTCACTATTCAGCTTCAACTCTTTTCCGCATGTTTTCCCCATTATAAAGACACAACCGCTTCTTGTTTAGATAGCAACTGATTATATTCGAACATGAATGGTAATGTGATAGTGAGTAGAACCAAATAATTTGAGTAACCTTGGCGTTATTAGGCGGCATGTGGCTTCCGTGAGGTCCGCGATGGACCGGGGTCCAGACGCAAAGCCTCAAAATATTTCATACATTTTCTGTTATCGATAAGACTTAATTTTTTCTAGAACTGACTTCTGAGAGTATAAAAGTGACAATTTTTCCACTTCATGATTAATTTTTGCCACTTGGTAAGTCGATTTACTTTGTTTTATCTCTTTTCGTCAGATTTATACATTCGCTTGATAACATCTACATTTAATACATAATGCAATTATCCACTATTCTCGTTACTTTAGCAGCAACTGCAGCGGTTCAAGCAGCAGGTAATGATACAAACGGAACCACCACTTCAACCACCATTTCTACTGCAGGTGCTAATACTGCAGGTTCCATTGCCTTAGGCGCAGTCGCAGCAGCAGCTGTCGCATTATTCTAGTTTGATAGGAAATTAGAAGATGGTTTAATGGTTATAATATATCCCCGAACAACTTGTTAATTTAATAGTTTATTTTCTTTCTGTTATTTTTGTACATTTATTGATAATTCCGCTTTATACTTGTTAATCAATTATCTAATTATTATAAAAATTCAAATGTTAATGGATAGCTTACAATTCATCTTTTGGAATGTTTTCAATTTCAACTAATTCAGTATAGAAGATTAAGGTTGCATCTGGTGGAATAACACCTCCGGCACCTCTCTTTCCGTATGCAAGATGAGGTGGAATAATCAGCTTACGTTTTTCACCAACGCACATATCAAGTAATCCTTCTTCCCAGCCTTTGATGACTTGTCCACTACCTAAAGTGAATTGAATTGGTCTTTGTCTTGGCAACGATGAATCAAAAACTACACCATCCTCTAATTCACCAGTATAATGTACAGAAACTGTATCTCCATTCTTTGTTTTATACTTACATTCTGCAACCTCATATTCAACAACAATTGCTAATTCTTTATCAGATGATCCATTATTTTCTTGAGCAGATACAAGCGAGTTCAAGCCTAGTAAAGTGGTAAGTAAAACACTGAGTTTCATAGTTCTGTATTTATCGTCTTACACTCGCAAGTAATGATCGAACCTATGATTGAGTTTAACGCCACCTTATCCCGTCACGGGTCTCTTTGAGAAAGAACCAGGAGCTGCTGCGCGTTCACCATGAGTTATATTATTTTGTTCACGTGATCATCACATTACGCGTTATACAATACTATATCTGATCATTTGTAATTTACGTGTTTCTGATTCACCCAAACTTCAAAGTAGGTGCTAATAATCAAGATGTCGTTGCCACATGATCTATCAAATGATGCTATTTTAGGTTTGGATGTTGATCTTCCGTTGAATGAAAATTATAACCTCTCTGCTTCGAATGAAAACTTTTCAGTTAACGATTCACAACAGGGGGTTGTTCAGATTCCGAAATTAAAAAGAAAAACAGATAAACTTACACCTGAACTATTGACATCTAATCAAGGTGTTTTCAAGATTTTGAAACTTGCAAAACAATTCAAGTTTGAGAAAAAAGCTAAAGTGCATCGTAATTATGATTTAAACTATAAAAGCATTAACAGGGTTAAATTCGGTGAGGATCACCATTATAAAAATCTAACTAAAGTGTTACAGATGTATCAAAGTTGGGGTCATGAATTACGTTCTCATATGAAATTTGATAGATTTATAGAAACAGTCTTCAAAGGTTTTGAAGATCCTTATATGAAAGAATGGTTAAGAAATCAAACTAGAGAAGAAATACGAGCTAAAATGGAGAAGGAAACCTTAAAAGAACAACAAAAAATTGCACAAGCTAATTCTTTGGCTAAAGAAATTGATACATCAAGTGGGCGAATGCAATTATCCATTAACGCTGATGTTGATCAAATTCAAAAAGAAGTTTATAATGATCAAGGAAATGATCATGAAGAGGAATGGTCTGAATTATTTGGTGGTAATACAAATAATTCTACTGAAATTGGTGAAGAAGATATTGATATGTCACAGATTCGGGAAAAATCATATTTTTCAAATTATTTACGTACATCATCACAAATTCCAATTTCATCATCGCAATCTGAATTGGTAAGTGATACTGGTAAATTTGAAGATAATGATGAATTTGATGCAATTGAAGGATTACAGAGTATTATTGAAGATGAAGAAAATGATAATGTTAATGGAGAGTCTCAACCCAACAACTTTAGTCAGTATATTGCAATTGGATCACATAAAATAACAACTGATATATTACCTACAAATGAAGATAAGAGTTATATAGATGGTACAGAAATAATGATCAACCAGTCTGACACACACGAATCGCAAGAAGTATACAAAGACAACGCGGATGCTGATTCAGAACACGCAGGTAAAAACAAGAAAGCTTTAGATGAAGATAATTTTTCAGACGATGAAGATATCGACGCACTACTGCTCACTCTTTGATGGCTTATAAATTATCAATGCTCAAACTTTAGATTCAGTTGTTGTTGAACAGGTGATCTGTCTCCTTCTTGATGATTACGGTCGAAAAAGGAATCTAACAATTTGATTATGTGTACATTATCATTTAGTACCACTCTATAACGATTTCCACCCGTGAGTTGTAATGCAGCAGGTAGCACACTTAATCAGAGACAACCGTGGCAGCTGAATAGCAATTTCAATCACCACCAGTCGCGGTCGCAATATTTACAATCTTCTTCTTAGCTTGAGTGGAGGCTCAGCGCCAAGAGAGAGAAAGAAAGAGGCCTTGAGTGAGAGCCCCCCGTGCATATTCTCCGAGTGAGCTTGAGTGAGCTTGAGTGAGCTGGCCATTGCATGGGAAGCAGGCCTAACATCTCCCACCAAGTTCCCTCTTTTTTGTAACCATCTTCGCCCTACTTTATATTCTGTATTCAAGTGGTTCGTCCTCAAAGCATACTCACACCTTTTATATTACATCAAATGAATGCTGTTTGAATTTGGAAACATCTTAGTTCGATTATGTCTAATTAATAGACTGCAAAGTTACGTCGTTCAACAAAAGGTGCTGTGGACGTGACTTGAAATCAAACTTGCATTTTAAAATCTAATACAATTGGAGTGGAGTTTGATTTTAGAATGTTGCCATTAGAAATGACTGAGCCGCTCCTCGTCGATCGACGCAAATTTTATTTTGCGCGCCTTGTAAATTTTCCAGCTTGGGTTGAACCAGACACTGATCGAGTTGCGAAAGACCAGAGAGTTGCAAATATAACTGACAAGTTCAGTGCCTTATAAAATAAATTCAAGTCAGCAATCACTATAATTTCAACAGTTTTGAAGTCCAATATCCGGATAATTCAGCAATATTAGAAAACCCATCTTATTCTGTTTGAAAAGCATTCAAAATTATAACAATGGGCTTCAATACTAGAAGACGTAACAGATCCACACGGTACGCGGAGTTTGATGACGAAGATGATGATGAGTTCGTTATTGACGATGATTCTAAGAAAGATACAGTTATTTCAGACATAAATGAGCCGTCTGAAGAGTTTGAAGATGACGTTCATGATGCTGATGTTAAACCTGCTACAATTGCTGCCGTGAATGATGACATAGATGCTAATCCAGAAGATGATGACGAAGAAGATCATATTAAACCTCGTACTCGTCATATACGCGTTAATTATAACGAAGATGAAAAGTTCGCAGATATTGATGATATCGTGGAAGAATCCGATAAGGACGATGAATTGGAAAGGAAAAGAAATACAAGATCAAAACTGAAAAATGATGATGACTATGAATATGAAGAGGCAAAGTCTAACAGAAGGAAGAGGAGTTCGACCGCTCGTCGATCTGATGACGAAGAATTTGAAGATTCGTTGTCTGATGGTTATGATGAAGATGATTTGGAATTTGGCTCGCTAAATAAAAGGACAAGAAGATCAGGTTTTGTTGTTGAAGATGAAGATGGGGTCGAGAATGATGATTATGCGTATGGATCTAGAAACACTTCTAGAAGAAGTATTCATAGACAACATACAAGAAACTCACGTTTAAACAGAAGGAATCGATTGAGAGAATTAAGCAATCATAGATTAGATGAGAATACAGAAACATTGACTTTAGAAGATGAAATTAGGGAACTACGGAATGATTCACCATTGAATTCACCGAAAAGAAATTTGAGAGATAGACGACACGTGAATTATACGCTGCCACCTCCAGAATTGAATGAGCAGCAACTAGAAGAATTGCAAAATGGAAACGACTCTGAAGTTAATGCTAGTCCCAGAAGGGGTAGAAATGGTGGCAGATATGGTGGTGCACATACTCAAGCCACTTCTGTTCGAAGATTGTTCCCCACTGTTGGACCTTTCGGTGGTGGTGATGTTCATGCCCTGTTTCAAAATGAAACCATTCCAAGTGGTTTGGCAGCTTTGGCAAATGCAGATTCAAGCGATTCAGAAGATGAAAATGATTTGATTAAACCTACTGATCCAAATGATGTTTCAAATATTATCACAGCTAATGATTCCATGCTTGCCAACGGTGTTGTACAGAAAAAGAAAAACACACTTGCAGATACTGATCCTTTAGGTATAGATACCAATATTGATTTTTCTGTTGTTGGAGGTTTAGACAACTTTATCAATCAATTGAAGGAAATGATAACTCTCCCATTATTATATCCTGAGGTTTATTCCAAATTTCACATAACTCCTCCAAGAGGTGTATTATTTCATGGTCCACCAGGTACAGGTAAAACTTTAATGGCAAGAGCTTTGGCTGCTTCTTGTTCTTCTCAAAACAAAAAAATCACTTTTTTCATGAGAAAAGGTGCTGATTGTTTATCTAAATGGGTAGGTGAAGCTGAACGTCATTTACGGTTATTGTTTGAAGAAGCTAAACAGCATCAACCTTCCATTATTTTTTTCGATGAAATTGATGGTTTAGCACCCGTCAGATCCTCTAAACAAGAACAAATTCATGCTTCTATTGTTTCTACATTGTTAGCATTGATGGATGGTATGGATAATCGTGGGCAAGTGATTATTATTGGTGCAACAAATAGACCTGATTCAATAGATCCCGCATTACGTCGTCCTGGAAGATTTGACAGAGAATTTTATTTCCCATTACCCGATTTGAAGGCACGTGAAGATATTTTGAAAATTCATATGAGGAAATGGGATAATCAACTTGATGATCAATTTATCAAACAGTTGGCTGTACTAACGAAAGGTTACGGTGGTGCTGATTTACGTGCATTGTGTACAGAATCAGCCTTGAATAGTATCCAAAGAACATATCCCCAAATTTACAAAACTAATGACAAACTGAAAATCGATATCTCAAGAATAAAGGCAACTGCAAGTGATTTCACTAGAGCATTGAAAAAGATTGTTCCGAACAGCGCAAGATCAACAAACAGCGTTTCTGAACCTCTACCAGAATTTGTAAAACCATTACTTGAACAGCAATTTTTTGATATTTTACAACGTTTGAAAAATTCCTTACCAATGGAAAAAGAGTTATCTTTACTTGATGAAGCCGAATTTATAAGTTTAAATGATGATTTCCAAATCCAACAAGCTGTCAAAACTTTTGACACAATGAGAGTTTTCAAACCTAGACTTGCAATTTGTGGTTTGAGGACTCAAGGACTTAAGTATCTCAGTAATGCAGTTTTGAACATGTTGGAGGGATTCACTGTTCAAGTTTTAGACCTTGGAAAACTATACAGTGATTCTAGTATCAGTACAGAAAATCTTTGTATTCAACTATTTTCAGAGTTGAAGAGACATAAACCAAGTATACTATTCATACCTGATACTTTGGGACTACTAACAACTGTAACAGAATCTTTGAAAGCGACAATTAGATATTTGGTGAGAAGTATAAACAACAACGACAAAATCTTGATTTATTGCGAAATTGAAGGAGATGTTAATTCTGAAATTTTCGAAGAACTTGATGAGTTATTCGACATCAACGAAGATAATTGCGTTGTGATTAGAAATGCCAATGAATCTGAGAGGAGACTATTCTTTGATAAATTATGGTCGTCAATAGATTTAACACCTAATGAGTATAACGATCTTCAAATACGTCCTAAGAGACAGATGAAACAATTAGAGGTGGTGAAATCTATACCAACTGAAGAAGAAATAAAGAAGTCGAAGTCTTTACTCACTAAATCTGAGAAAAATCAAGCAAAGACTGATATGAGATTGAAAAATACTTTGAAGGTAAGACTATCTGGTCTTTTGGATATATTCAAAACAAGATATAAGCGTTTTAAAAAGCCAATTATAGATGACATGTATCTTGTTCATTTGTTTGATGAGACTCCTGATCCAACTAGCAATTACCAAATAAAAGATGGCAAAATTCTTGAGGTTTCTACTGGTAAACTTTACCATAACATTGATCTTGATATTATAGAAGAAAGGCTATGGAATGGATTTTATAATGAACCACGTGAATTTCTACATGACCTTGAAATGATTTTGAAAGATGCTAATACATCTGGCGAGCGAGATAGGGTGCTAAAGGCGAATGAAATGTATGCACATGCTGTTGTAGGACTTGAAGAAATTGAAGTACAGTTCCCAGCGTTAGTTTCTCAATGGAAGGAACTTGGTATTAGAGAAAGGCAACGGAAAAACGAATATTTGAAATTGCAAGCTGAGAAGAAGGCTTTAGAGATAGCAGAAATGGAGAAAAACGTTGTTATGAATCCACAAAACGTGATTGACGGTGATGAAAAAATAGAGTCAATTGAAGAGCGCACTGTGTTGAGAGAGCTAGATACCGATGAAAATGCTGCTAGCTCTACTATTGAAGGTCAAACACAAGTTCAATCGCAATTGTTACCGGGCGAACCCACATCTAATGTTTTAGAACTCCCTGTAAAACCGGTCGTCGTTACTTCTGTTAACGAAGAAGCGAATGGTGAGATAGATGCAGTAACAGAGCAATCAAATATGGAAACTCAGTCCGGAAGACAATTGAAAAATATTGGTACAGCCTCTACAACTACGGCAATTGAAAACACCGAATCAGCTACTGGTGAATCTTCTGCTATGATTGAAACTACAATTGAACCTTCTGCTATGATTGGCACTGCAGTTGAACCTTCTTTCAGTGATGATGATGATAAGTTTGTTCCTGAAAAGCAAAACGTAATATACGATCGTGCACATGTTGAGCGATTGCGAAATGAGCTTGTTGCGAAAACTGTGGAATTTACAATTACTCGTCTTGAAAGGTTGAACAGTCAGTTTTGCCGTGCGGTATGGGAACATCGTCTTGAACTTGACAAGACTGCGCTTTTAGAACATCTCGAGCGTCTCATTAATGATTTGTAGACTTTGTGTAAGATTAGTTTAAAAAATTTGTAAATTTTATCATATTCTGAGCCTCCCATTATAAATACAACATGAAATTGATAAAATATTCTTGTTTTTTGTGGATACTTCAGGTTGTAGTTTAACAAGATGTCTAAAAGGAACGAGATTAAAGAAAAGGAGAGGATACAACTGCAAATACAGGCACAGTTTAACAAACTTGATCAGACTGTTTTATCGTGGTTGAAACCAAATGAAGTGAAGCAATCTATTAGCGAGAATAATGAGATTGCTAATGAGTTTGTCAATCAAGTTGTTGTTCCCAATGGGAAAGGTTTGAGTTTTGATGATGAAGGGAATGAAGGTGGTGTTACTATAAGTGCGTTTTTAGATAGCACAGATAGTCGTGTGAAGTCAAAGAGGAAGGAACAAAATGCGAGGAATGATGTTGTCGCTGACGTTAAACGTCGTCGAGTTTTAGGCACTGGAAATTCTTCTAAATCACTACGAGCTCTAAGTAATAAATTACGTGATGATAAAAGAGGGAGGAATATTGAGAAAAGTACACGTCCTCAGGAGAAATTTAACATGCGTAATATAATCAAGAAAAATGAGAGTAACGTTGAGAGTAGTGACGATGAAGATGAAGATGATGTTGTTGTCAGAAGGAAAAGTAGTCAAAAAGTCATGGTTAAAAATAAAAGACCATTTTAGTGGAAATTAAGGTGAAACTCGAATCGAGAGGAAGATAAATTTATAAAAGTAGCATGTAATATACAGATTAAATCTAAAGATTAGTTTTCAATTTTGGGATGATTTTTTTCATCATTAGTATTCAATTTATTGTCATTAAAATTTTCATAATCATTTGTTATAGTTTCAAGTTCATCAGATGAAGAACGTGAAGTTCTACCGGTTGATGGTGAGTCATCAGATGGTGTAACATGTGATAATATAGATTTAAGTGAAGAACTTGGTAATGGAGCATTTGAAGTAAGTGATGAAGTTCTTCTATTACTTTCATTCAAGATGGAAGAAATTGAAGAACCAATTCGAGAACCTGAACTTGTAACTGAAGAAACTGATGAACCACTAAAAATTGAAGTAGTTGTTGATGAAATACCATTATGTAAATCAAATAATGAAGGTCTTAATTGATTACCAACAGAATTTAATGAAGAATTTCTTGATGAAGCTAATAAAGAATTTGATGATTGACTTGAAATTGAAGAAATTGAAGGTAACTTTATATTATTTAAAGAATTTGAAGATTCTGAGTCACTATTAATAGATGGTAAATGAACAGAAGAATTTGAATCTTGAATTGGATTTGATGTTGGAGCAGGAGCACAAGGATCAACAAAAATCGAATGATAACGTTCTCTTGGCTTTTGAGAGAAAACATTTTGTTTATACAGAACGGGAGATATTCTACCAGCCGATGATGGACGAAATAATTTTGAATCTTGTTTTGGTGTTGGTACACGGAAATTTGAAATTTTCTTATTTTCAATTTTAGATGATTCAATAATTTCCTCATTATTAGCTGATTCCTTTTCAACATCTTTATAATAAACTGGAGAATATTTTATCCTTGGTTGTTTTGATTTATCATCATTTTTCTCATCATTTTTCTCATCATTGTTTCCATCATTTTTCTCATCATTATTTTCATCATTATTTTCATCGTTATTGTCAATATCTTCAATTTTATTATCATTTTGATTGAGATTAGGAATACTTGTTTTATCTAAAATTTCATTATCTGTAGCTATATCTGATTTATTTTGTTCTCCACTATTTCTTCTTGAATAAGCTCTTCTTCGTATTAAGAAAAGATGATTTTGATCACCTCTTCTAAATTTACCTGAACTATGTCTAAATTCCCAAACTGGTTGATTTTGACTTTGATTTAAAGAATTTTGATTATTATTTAAATTATGATTTAAATGTTGTTGTAATTGTTGTTGTTGTTGTTGATAATTTGATTCACAAACTTTATGAAAACCATACATATGTAATTGACGAACAAATGAAGCAACATTACCATGTTTGAAATAAGTTGATAAACAAGTAGCGAATTCTGAACCTGGTAAAAGAGCAAAAGTGGTAAAATCATTTTGGTTGATTCTACTCCACCAAATTAAATGTGATAATTCAGGATCATGTAACATTGAATATAATTTTGATACAAAAGCTGATATTTTCTTTTGAGGTTTAACTTTAAATGATGTAAGTTTTTGTACTTTTTTAGGTTGTTTTTCCAAAATTAATGAACCATCAGAAGTTGAAGAATTTGAAGGTATCCTATAATGAGGTTGAATTTGTTGAATTTGTTGAGAATTTTGAGGTATTCGAGGAATTAATTGTGTTGATTGTATTGGTGGTTGATTTTGATGTTGCGATCGTAAAAAATCAGGGGAAGATTGTGAAAATTGCATGTAATGATGTGGATGTTGTGAAAACTGCATATATTGTTGTGGTTGTTGAGGTTGTTGTAATTGTTGTGGTTGTTGTATTAAATGTTGTGAATAATAAACTTGTTGTGATGGATGTGAAGGGGGAGGAGGTGAAATTTGTTGTTGTTGTTGCTGCTGTTGTTGCTGCTGCTGCTGCTGCTGCTGCTGCTGTTGCTGTTGCTGTTGATGTAATTGTTGGTGTGATAGTTGTTGTGATTGTTGTTGAGGAAGTTGCTGCGGGTGTTGCTGCATGGGTATCTGTTGCATATTTAGGGANTGTTGTTGTTGTTGTTGTTGTTGTTGTTGTTGTTGTTGTTGTTGTTGTTGTTGTTGGTGCTGCTGCTGCTGCTGCTGTTGCTGCTGTTGCTGTTGATGTAATTGTTGATGTAATTGTTGATGTGATAGTTGTTGTGATTGCTGTTGAGGAAGTTGCTGCGGGTGTTGCTGCATGGGTATCTGTTGCATATTTAGGGAGTAAAATTGTGGTTGTTGTGGAGGTACCATATATGATGTGTGTAGTTGAATAGGTATTTGCATAGGCATTTGCATGGGTACATGTACAGGCATTGACATTTGCATGGGCACTGGAACAGGCAATATATGTGGTGGTTGTGGTGGTTGTAGTTGTTGTAATTGTTGTGATTGGGGTTGTAACTGTTGTTGCTGTAAAACCATCAAAGTTCTTTTGTTTTTAATACNTTGTTGTTGAGAAACCAATTGAGATTGCTGAGTGTGCAAATTCTGGTGTTGCTCCGAAGAAACACTTTTCATTTTATTTTGTGCCAGAAAAGTGAATTATGTTGAAGAATATTAGAAGTACGCAATGGGAGTGTGTATATGTTAGTGTAAATTTATTGATAAGCGTAAGCGTTAATAATTGATGGATGGTAGGAAAAAGTCAATTTTTTCTAGATTAACTAACTGTTGTATGAGATATGAAAAATTTGAATAAAACTGACTTGAAAAGAAATTCTTACAAGATGAGATAACGATACGGCAAATGAATTAAGGTAGATTGAGTTATGTCAAATCAAGGCAAATGAAGAATGCGAACAAAAATATCAGATTAGCAATCTAGGTCAAAATAGTGAATTGCGAAAGGTTTGGAATATTGATGATGATAATAATAATGAAATATATCGCGAGAGTTGTGGTGGAAACTTATTCGGTTAGCTCGCGTTAGGTTGCTTAGCTAGTTTTTTCTCAGCTGTTGGGTTTTTTCGTACCTGAAAGATGGGACGATTCAGTGCGGACAAGGACGAGGTGGAGGACAACGACAACGACAACGACAACGACAATGACAAGGGAACGCGGGTTGTCTTGAACAAGGATACAGAGGAAGAGGAAGGAAGAAGGACGAAGAGAATGGAAGAGAGTGGAGGGGAAGGGGAAGGGGAAGGGGACGGGAAGACAAAAGAAGTGAAGTAGAAAAAGGGTAGAGAGAAGATAATAGAGGGGAGGAAGAAGATCTGTTGAGCAGCAGTAAAAAGTAAAAGTAGAAGTGAAAGTATAAGCTTATAAGTTAGAAGTATTAAAGTAGAAGTAGAAGTAGAAGTGAAAGAATGGAGCAAATGGGGTGAGGAAGCAACTATAGAGAACAATTGCAGACATAATAAATAATCTCAATATTATTATTACACTAACACAAATATCGATGTGCAAGTCGCAAATCCACTGCGTGTGTTCCCGCTGTTTCCCGCTGGTACCAGCAAGCTCCCAGTGATTTTCCCACCGGCCGCAACTCGCTCTGGGGGAGGGAGAAAAAGAAACGCCGCCCCCGCTAAAAAAGCCCCCAAAAAACGCGGCTTGGCTTGGCTCGGCTCGGCTCGGGCGAGTCGGCCCAGAAAGTGCGGCGTCAGGTCAGACCCGACAAACTCAAATTAAATTAAATTAATTTAAATTCAGTAAAGCTCAACCAGGCCCATATTCTCCTTCACAGAATACCCAACAGTCCATGAGCAAGTTTAACTCAACTTATTCTAACTCGAACTCACCAGACTGATGTTGTTGAACCCCGAATTTTCCTACTTTTTCAGACAAAGTTAGACTAACCGCTCTTCTTTTCTTTTCTTTTTTTTTCCTACAAATTTGTGAAACAAATTTACATATTAAACTTTGCTAATTAGACGTTATAGTCGCATTTCGAAACTTCAATTTCCTGAATCACTGAATCGCTGACCTATCAAACGGCTGTGTTTCACTATTTTCAGCAAATTATTTTTTACTATTTCAAAACACTAGCTCGGGTAACGCGGATTTGCTATTTCCGATTTGTTTACCCCTGATTTCAAAAGTGAACAATATATTATTTTTAGTTTCAACAATAATTCAGTAAATTAAAGACAATCGAAAATATAATAAACTATTTCGTCACTATTTGTTTTTTTGTCTCAAATCTTATTAGTAATTCAATTATAATTAAAGTATATCAATCTTTTGTTACCCTTTTAAGTAATTTCATACCTTTAGTGCGGAGTTAAGAATCGACTAATTCGTAAATTGAGCTAAAAATTATAAAAATAAACAATAATTTACGTAAATCTTTTTCAAAATTTACCCTCTTGAATCATTGCACGACCACTTAAAATATCATTAACATCAATAATATCTTTCCAATGAATAATATTACTCTTTCGATGGGATACATTAGTCTCTTCATTCCAAACTTTATCAATATCTTTAAATTCAACACAACTACCTTGAATACCACAAATAACTGCATTATTATCATCAAATAATTTAAGTTTATTCATTCTTTCAAACACATATCCTAACCCTCTCTCAGCTGATAATAATTCTTCATTGATTTCATTTCCCTTTTCACTTAATGTTGAAATCTTTGCTAAAAAGTTCTCTCTTTTCTCTTCAATAAATTTACATGCTTTAATTCCAAATTGTGTAGCATAAATTCTATCCATACTTGATGGAATCTTACCTTGTTGAACATGTCCAGGTACAGCCGTACGTGATTCGTATTTACCATTAGCACTCTCTCTAATAACATCTGCAATCATTTCAGTATTATAAACTTTAGATGCTCTCTCATTTCTAATGAAAACTTTACCTGATCTTTGATCTCCACGATCATTCTCAAAAGATTTATCAAGTAATTCAATATCTTCTCTTAACATTCTTAAATTAATTCCATCTTCTGGTGAATAAATTGCTAATGCACCTGTTACTAATCCAATATATGATGCAATATATCCACATTTACCACCTTGAACTTCAATAATGAAAACTCTTCTTCTTGATGATGATGCACTTTGTTTAACTGCATCACAATAATTAACTAAAACATTCAAACATGTATCTGTACCTAAAGAATATTCAGTACCTGGTACATTATTTGAAACTGTTGATGGTAAACAAACAATTGGTATATTGAAAACTGGATATTTGTCACGTGCATCCTTCAATTCCTTTAATGATTGAAATGCTTCAAAACCACCAATTATAATTAATCCATCAATCTTATTATACTGTAAATGATATGCAACAGCTCCAAAATCTTCACTTGGTAATGTACGATTAGTACCTAATTCGGATCCTCCAAGATTATGCCATTCTTCAACATCTAACCATTTAAATTCAGATACAGATCCTTTCCTTATTAAACCACTAAATCCATCATTAATACCAAGTGCTTTATGACCCTTTGATAATAAATATAATACAACAGATCTAGTTGCTGTATTTAAAGCTGCAGTTGGTGCTCCAACATGAATGATACCAATATTTAATCTCTTATTTTCTGGTAATTGATGTTTACCATCATCTTCAGTTGATATAGTAACAAAATTTTCATACATATCTCTAAAAATTGGATCCCTTAATGCAATAGCATCATCAAATCTATGCTCAGAAATTGCCTTAGCAACAGATTTGGTTTTAGCAACTGCTTCAACTAATGGTACACGAACAATTCTATTATTTTGAATACCAATCATTGGTGATTGAGTTTCTGGTGTATTTTCTAAAACAGCCTTAATTGCTTCAACACCTTGCATAGTTGATAAATATCGATCAAATGCAACTGCTGTACCACCTCTTTGAACATGTCCAAGTTGTGTAATTCTAGTATCAAGTCCAATTTCAACTAAACAATCTTTAACATCTTCACTATTAATTTTATTTAATGAATCATCAATTGCACCTTCAGCAACAATAACTGTAGTTTTACGACGTCCCTTTTCACGATGTCTTAAACAAATTTCCTTTAATTCATCTTTCCATCCATTAGCACTTGGAGGTCTCTCTGGTAAAAATGCATAATCTGCACCACAACAAATACCTGCCATTAATGCTAACCAACCACAATTACGTCCCATAACTTCAACAACAAAAGCTCTTGAATGTGACGATGCAGTAGAATCAATATAATCAACCATCTCACAAATTCTTTCAAGTGATGAATATGCACCAATAGTATTATCAGTTAAAGCCATATCATTATCAATAGAACCAACTAATCCAACAATAGTCAAATGTTGATATGGTTCAACATCAGATCTACTGAAAACCTTCTTTTCAACAAGTTCATCAATTAAAGATGGCCATTCTGAACGGAATAAATCAGCACCAGTTAGTGATCCATCACCACCACAGACTACTAATGCATCAATACCTCTCAAAATCATATTTTTAGCAGCAAGTAATCTACCTTCACGTTCTCTGAATTCTTTACATCTTGCAGTACCAATCAATGTACCACCTAATGATAACCAACCTCTAACATCAGGCCATTCTAATTTTTTAAGTAATTCACCACCTTTAACTAAACCATAATAACCTTCATAACATCCGAAAACTTCACAATCCATATAAATACCTGCTCTAACAACAGATCTTACAACAGCGCACATTCCTTGAGCATCACCACCTGATGTTAATATGGCAATTCTTTTTTTACCTGTTTTAATATCAACACCTTGTGATGCCTTTTCAACTTCTTTAACTTTAGCTTCATCAGCAAAAAATTCGTCTCTACTTTTAACACGTAAGCTGTTAACAAAATCATACATGTCAGTAAATCCAATTAGATTACCAACAGGATCAGCAATAAAAAAACTAACAAAATCAGCTTCTTCTGGTCCAGGTGGAATTAATTCTAATCCATAATGTTGTGCAATTGCTCTTAATTGTGTGATACCGTAAGTTGTAAGTACCAATCTTCCAGGTAATTCAACATTTTTATGAACATCATGTGAAACTAAACGAATTTTAAGTGAAACTCCTGTATTAACCTCAGATAATTTAGATTTTAGTTCTGGATGTTTATATTCAATAGTTTCTTGAATTGGTATCACATTACCATGTTTATCCTTACGACACACAGGGAAAAATTCAAGCCAACATTCACGACGTGAATCAAGTGAAATATCACCAATTGCTGAAGCTGGTAAATATCTTGTATCTTCCTTTTCAAATGTTCTAATAATACGAAATCCAAGATTTGTGTAAAACTTAATAAGTTCCTCATAATCATCATTACTAACCACAGTAAATGAGGTGTATAATATATTATTCACTGTTTTACTCTCTGGTTTCTTAGGTGCCATTGAGACTGCTGAAATAGTAGACGCACTCATGATTGTTACCTATTCAGTTCCTTTGATAATTGCTAGTTAAATGGAAGAAAAAGGGAAAATTGTTAAAGAAACTCAGTCGATAACTGAAAGCTTGGTATTGGCATGGTCACCACGCAACAGCTCTGTAATCGCTGCGATGGTAAATAAATAATATTGAATTTATTGCGTCAGGTGAGAGGAGGGCTTGCCCCGATTATTTTGATACTCTGAGAATTTAGGAGCGACTAAGCTCCGAGATAATCCGATCGTGACGTTGCGGAGAACATTCTTCCTTAACATGAGAGTTAATTTATTTTAGAGTAAAGGACAAAAGTTTTATTTAATTTTTACCGAATAGAAAAGTTCTAATGTTTTCACAAAGTCTATCAAAACGGTTGACTTTTTTGTATTTCAACTTTTGATGATCAAGTACATACTCATGGAAAAGTATTTCTTCTAAACCTGTTTGTAAATCAACAGTTTTTGGATCAGAACGATATTTTGTACGCTTAATAACTTTCCAAAAGAGAAAAATTGCAATGTCAACAAAGCACATCATATAAGAGAAAAGGAATGTTGATAATGACCAATTACCTGGTAAAAAGACACTATAACCTTGTAACCAAACCATTGTAAAAACAACGCATAGGGTAACAATTGAAGCCCAAGGTTGAAACCAAGCTTTAAAAGTGAATTCATTCCTATTGAGGTTTTGAGCAATTGTAGCCCTTCTAAAATGAATATAAGATGCTAGTATAACACAATAATTGATTAATTGAGAAGCAGTAATCAAATTGATAATCCAATTAAGAACTGTATTAGCATTTTCACTCATTTGAAGGAATGCCAAACCACCCCAACAAAGAGATATCAAAACTGCAAAAATTGGAACACCTGCTTTATTACAAAGTGAAAAAACTTTTGGTGCACGACCTTGCATTGAAAGACCGTATAAAGTTCTTGATGAACAAAAAGTGTAAGAATTACCAGCACTGAAACAAGATGTTAAAAGCATTGCATTTAAAATATGTGGTAAAACTTTAATATTCATATTATGCATTGCGATTGTATAAGGAGATGAACCAGCACCTGGTAAACCATTTGAAATTGCATTAAGAAGTAAGGGATCTTGTGAGTTACATAAAATACCAACACAAAGAGCACCACCAATGAAAAATGTTGAAAGTCTTAAAAAGACACCTTTGAAAGCTCCTGGTAAAACTTTACGTGGATTCATTGTTTCACCTGCTGCCATACTTAAATATTCTGGACCTGCAATCATATAAGCAGCATTGATTAAACAGAAAAGGAAACCTTGAAATTTGCCAAGTGATCCAGTATTATAATATTCTAACATAACTGGGGTATGTTTCCAATTAGTAAAACCAAATGCTGTATGTTCAGGATTACCACCAACCATTGTAATAAAAGTGAAAAACATCAAACCAATTGAAAGGAGAACTTTACCAATACATAGCCAAAATTCTGCTTCACCATACCATTTAACTGCTGCAACATTAATAAGGAAATAAGCTGCAAGTTCGGCAGATATTGGAATTGCCAAATTATAATTATCAGTCCAAAAATGTATCAAAGTATTGAAAAGAGTCAATTCGAAAGGAATTAAAGCACATTCTAAAACCCAAAAATTCCAACTTGCCATAACACCAAAAGCTTCATCAACAAATCTTTCTGCAAAGATACAAAAAGGTGCACCTTTAATTGGTAAATAACAAACCATTTCAGCACAACAACAAGTTATTTCTAAAATTGGAATACACCAAATTGTAAAACCTAATAAAAGAGAGAGACAACCACCTGTTTTCAAAGCAGTACCAATATTAACGAATAAAGAAACACCAATTGTACCACCAATTGCAATCAATTCAATTTGTCTTCTTTTCAATTTTCTATGAGTTGTACCTTCTTCATAAGACCAATATTCCTTTGAAATGGAATCTAAAGAAGTATCTTCTTCTTTATCAGTATAAATAATATTGTCCATTTTTGTTAAATCAACATTTTTTTTCACATGAAAATTTTCTAAATCAACGTCACTACTAGTAAACTCATAATTGTTAAAACAATCATTATATTCATCTGTAAGTGAAGAATGATGACCAGCATTTATTTCTTCACGTGCAACTTCCAATCTTTCCTTTTTAGTATGATAAGTTTGAGCTTGTGCGCTGAGCACATATTCATTTGGGAGTTCCTTTGCAGGTACTGGGATAAAAGTGTCTTTGACTACTTTACAAGCCAGATTAGCTATAGTTTTCGCCATTATCAGTTGTACAGAGGTTGATTAGGGAGAGAAATTGTTGAAAAGAAAAAAGATTTGACATGACATACTTAATCGAATATATAAACTAATGCGCCAAAAGACCAATATTTCAACAATTAATAAATTTGCTGGCTGACCCGTTTCGGACAGGGGCGCCATTGCTCACTCCCGAACCCCGCGCCAGAAGGCTAAATTGGTGCCCATTTGCGAAGGAAATGCGGGGGGATTCGCTGGGGGATTCACTGTGGGCTCTGAGGGCTGTTGCCCGCCCCATTGTCGTTTTTTTCGCCTCGCGAGGGCATCGCAATTTTTTTTTCTCTCTTTATTGGGCCGGTCAACAATGTCGATGGATGGCGGCTATATACTGTCTGCTAGATTGCTATTGCTATTGCTATTGCTATGGTCTTCTGAAACGATTGAAGAATCCTTTCTTGCTCTTCCCGCTGGCGTTCTTCCCACTTGCTGTAGCCGCTGTAGCCGCTGTAGTCACACTGCTGAAACTGGTAATGCTGGCACTGGGAGAAAGAATCGGCCCAAGACCAGGTGATTCCCTTCTCACATCAGTTGAAACAATTTCACTGTTCTTTATCATATCAAAATTACCAATAGCTGGTCCGGTACTAGTAGATGGACTCAGTGTGCCAGATGACATCCCACTTCCTGTAAAACTAATCGCTGATGGACGTGTCTTGGTGTTAGATGGTTGAACTATTGGTGTTGTAATTGGAGTCGCTGTTGTAGTTCTAGTTGTTGGTGGTGTTGCCGTTGTAGTTATTCTTGTCGATACATTTGTTGAGTTTCCTTTTCCAATATTTCCATTGCCACTACTACCTAAGCCACTAGAGCCACTGAAACTGCTGCTACTGCCACTGCTACTACTACTACTACTGCTACTGGTAGTACTATTGCTACTATTGTTATTCCTCAGTGGAACACTGGCAATACCACTACGGCTGCCTTGACCACCTTTTATTCCATTATTTTCATTATTCTCAGTAACAGTGTCTTCACTAGTATTACGCAAAAGTTTAACCTTTCGTTGTAATTCTTGTACATGTAAACTTTGAAGCATTAATTTTGAATCGTTAATTAACGCACCAACCTCTATTAGCAGCTCCACAACTAATTCACCCACTTCTTCTGGTAAATCATCATTTAATAAATCCTTCAAAGCAGGCCATTCCTTCAGCTTTTTCTTTTTCTTTTTAGATTTCCTTTTCTCAGTTTGACCACCCTTTTTCTCTTTTTTATTCGATTCCATGCTAAAATCTTTCAAATTACTATTAACTTCATCTTCAACGCTTTCGATAATTTCATAACCTCTGGCATCTAATGTTGCGGTTGTAATCTTCACTCTTTCCACATTCGATAGTTTCCGCATTTCCTTATTCAAATCAGAATAGTATAGATCTTTACCTTCATTAGTAGTAGTATTAGAATCAACATTTTGATCGGTATGTTCAGTTGGTTCAACATATAATGGATCGACACCATTGATTTGACTAGCCTTTCGTTTCCTTTCAAATTCTGCAATTTCTTCTGCTGTTATTTTATCACCATCTATTTCATCATTAATCACTAGTTCATTGGAAATAGTAGCACCTGAATCACGACGAATATTACCAATCGCTTCTAGTAATAATTCCAAATCAAAATCCAGATCATTTTTACCCCTGATATCAAGAAGATGATAAATGTCATCACAACTTTCGCCACTTCGATTCTTTTCCAAATGTGAAATGATTTTAGATTTACAAGATCCCTCAATAGTACCCAAAGTAACAAAAAATAATTCCAATACTAAGTCATATAGTAATGGAATATTCAACTGTTTGGTAGCAAAGAGTAATTGTATTCCAGTTGGGAAAAACTTCCAATTGGCTCCAATTTGTCCACTATATAAATATTCCACAATAGCACGAACTGTATCACTAGGATATGGTAAATATAAACGTCTAGGCAGTCGAAGTGAATTAAATTTATTGATGTCAATCTCAACTTCTGAATTATCACCATAAACTAATTCAGCTAATTTCTCATCTGTGGTTCTTCGTATAGTTTCATTATTCTCTTTTGTATTCATTGGCGTTTCTCCATCAGGTAATACAGTAGGCATAGGTGTAGGTGCAGGAATATCAGTTAAATCGAGCTCTTCAAGTTTTTTCAAAACCTCATTATAATCATCCAAATCAATTGAATTATCGACGATATCGTTCGGTGCAATACTCTCTTTACTCATTTCATCATTCCTTGGGGTATTCCTTTTATTAAAATTAACGTTAACAAAACATGGTGCTTCATGATGATTTTGATTAGTATGCCTAGATCCAGTAGATACAGGTGAAATAGGAAGCGCACCGCTTGAACTACGTGGTGATGTCTCATGTAGCTGATCCGTCAAAGATCTAGATTTCATTGATGATAATGATTTGCTGTTTGAATTTGATGAATTTGATGATGATGATAAAAATGATGTTCGACTTAATGCAGACCCACGTCTGCTTGCTTGTCCAACAGTTATATTCAAAGAATTTCGACGAGATGGAAGAATTTGAGAAGACCCTCTTCTAGACTCATGATTACTGAAAGAGTGATGACGTGACTGTGATGTTGCTGTAGCTGAATTTCTACGTGAAAAAGACAGCGATAAAGACAGCGATGCCCTATTCAAGGGCGCTGTTGAAAGTGATTGGTGCCGAGAAGTTGTTGAAGCAGATTTCATTAATCCTCTATTGGGCGAAGCATCTAATCGGTGCATGTGGAAAGGTGAGTAAGGATTGTTATATTGACTTGTTGCGTTCTCACCTTTCTCTTGAAATGGGTACCTAAAATATGGTGTAGCCATTGCAACTTTAGAAAGAATAGATGAAGTTTCATAAGAATCACCTGACCCACAAGTACTTGCAGAAGATGACATCAGATCATGTGCCTTGCCCTCAATGAAAGCCTTTGCATAAGCGCCAGAAAATAGTTCATCAAAACCATCCCCCCATCTCCGTCGACATAACGCCAGAGGTACTGAAATTATTGAACCATCAGAACATAAAAGATCAAAATCAGACAATGAATTGTATCTTTCGAATGCACTTTTTCCTATAGCTATAGCATAAGGTGGTAACACTGATCTGATCGAATTAATTTGAATTTGTTGTGCAACATGATACGCATAACCTGCAAACCCTCCACTATGATCATTTGAATGCTGCAAAGGAGTTGTGTTATGTGTATGAATATTTGAGTTTGAAGTACCTGCTAAATTAGGTAATGTATTTGATGAGTTGTTGTTTCTATTTTGACTTAAAGTAGAGATTCCTGAAATTACTGAATCAAAGCGTTTTTTTGCATCAACGTGTGTGAGAGCCATCAACTGTACATCAGCTTCATTTTTACCAGAGAGTATGCTACTGCCACTTGAACCTGGAGTATTAGTTCGACTCTTTTTCATCTTTATTGCAGGTTGAATGCTATAAAAGTTGGTAAACGGCAATGACATAATGACTAAGTTTTCAAAATAATCGATTGAGCCACTCGATTCTGCCATATTCATAGATCCAAGAAAGGCAAGTTTATGGTGAGATTCCCACACAAACCCTCTTGTCAATCTATGGCTATACACTTTATGCAAACATGATATATGCAACTTAGTCCAATTTCCAGATTTGATGTTATGGACGTAAGAAAGCATTTTCATTTCCTGTTCAGAGTAACCGCAGACAATAGCACAATCACCAAAAACTCCCATATCTGGAAAACTTATACTATTAACATCAGTTGAATCGAAATCATCGGAATGATTCAATCTGCTTCCAGCCGAAGATTCATCAAATACAATAAATGGCTCAAATTTTCCCACATCTGATGTCTTATCAAAAGCAACTAACCTAGAATCATTCGAAACAGGACAAGATCCAACACTAACACTATTGGTACTTTTCCTTAGATTGACACTTTTATGCTTACATAATACCTCACCATCACAATATTGAAATTCTGTCAAACCATCTAGAGTGTAAGGACTCGATTTTTCATCAAAGATATCCAGTAGTTGCAATTGCGAAATTGGACCATTCTCCAAATTTGCTCCACCTGCGAAACATAAACCTGGATGAATCATAGATGCCTCGAATAATTCACAACTATCAAGTACAAATGAGATATGGTCATAGCGTGGTATTATAATATCATTACCATTCGGAAAATAACATTTCCAAATTTTATCAATTGTATCAAATCTCCAGACATCATTCAGAATCTCAAATTGATTATTTGTATCAAATCGAAGACCACCCATTACATATATATAGTTGTCATGAACAGCCATAGAGTGAAACATTCTCGCAGAAGGTTTCTTGCTTGAATCTTCGAGTTTGTAGTGATGCCATTTTCGATTGATTAAACTCAATCTAAAACATTCGGATGATAAATATGAATTGTAGTTGATTTCATCCAAGCATTTTCCAGAATTAAGCTCTTTGATCCTGCTATCAACTTTTTCGAATAGCTGTTCAAGTTCAAATCCACCAGAGAGACCAATGGGTAGAACGCATCCTCCAAAAACAAAAATCCGGGAATTGGACAACTGATGATCCAGTTCTACAATCCAATCGAATTCTAAAATCAGTACTATCTGTGTTCACCATTTCAAGTGGATAGCACTTGTTACTGGAAAAGTCAGAATTCCGCATTTATTCCTGCAACGTTCCTTATGACAGTGATTTTCCTTTGCTCTTTGAAATGCTCAACTCTAACCTCCTTTAGACAGCTATTCGTGCCAAAACCAGCCAGCCAGTCCTGTTTCTGTGCTGTGCTTGCCTGCCAAGGTTCGGACACATCGACCAACATGCAAAGTTTGTTTCGCGGGCTTGGCACGCAAGCTCATTAACAACGTAATTTGCATACTAAATTTTGTATCAATGTATTTCTTGCCAATTAGATACTCTACTAATCAAACTTTATTTCAACGTTGAACTCGATTGAAAACAACATTACAAAATGCTTCCACTTTATTTGTTGAATGCTGTCAAAGGTGAAATCGTTGTAGTGGAACTCAAGAATGGCGGGATTGCTAATGGTACGCTTGAAAATTGTGATTCTTATATGAATGTCACGTTAACCGACGCATGTATATCCTTAAAAGAAGGAGATCCATTTAATCATATCGACCGTGTTTATTTAAAAGGTATTGGAATCAAGCTCTTTAAAATGGGAAATGAATTTATTGAAAAATTCAAAGATCAGCAACAGAGGGAGAAAGATAACTATAACAGACAAAATAACAACAATAACAACAGCAACAGTAACAACAACAGAGACAGGGATAGAAAAAATAGGAACAATAACACCAATAGACGAAACAATAGAAATAGTCAATATAATAACAGTAATGGCAGTAATGACAACAATCAAAGATGGGGAAGTAGAGATGCCATAGATGTTAAATATTAAAAGAATAATTTATCTCTATTGTACATTAGTGATATCATGGTATCACAATTTAATATTTCTTTTATATAATTTTAATTTATCAAAATCAGCTTTGAAAGAGAAACTCATAGAAATGGACTCCAGCCCATAAAAAGTAAACATAAGTTTTTGGGATCCTCAGCTTCCCGTATTAGTTCTCTTACAATGGCCTCATCACTTAGACCTTTAGCTTCTAACTTCTTTTTCACTGTTTCAATAGCATTATTTGCTTCTGAACCAATGTCGGTTTTGTGAAACTCTTCTATAAGATTTGCATTATTCTCATCTCCATTAAAATATATTTGTCGTAATTTTCTCTTACGCAATGGTGAAAGAGTCCAACTGTATAATGGATCATATTTGAGAACATCCAGGATGCCAGCAATGTATTGAGTGTTACTTCTAAGAACCCTAATAACATGTTCACAGCTCTTGCTAAACATACCATTTACTCTGGTAACTCCCATTCCATCTACTATATCTCTGGTCAATCTGAATGGTACAGTCTCGGGAATAGGTAGCAATTTTCCTTGATCAAAGGCTATACCAAAGTCAATGTGGATTGGTTCTCCAGAAGACTTATCAAGTAGAATATTGTTACAATGACGATCACCAATACCAAGTATATATCCTGTTATTGAAGTTGTTGCAATTCCGTGACAATACAACGTTCTAGAGTTGAACCATGTATCTGGTAAAGTAAAGTTATTGAAAAAGAAATCTTTTAAGCATGGCTTGATTTTTTTACAGATCTCCTTGTAAGTTTGGTACCTCACTGACTTAGATTGAGTTTGAACTTCTTTCATTTTCATTCTTGCCTCATTGATGTCCATAGAATCATTTTGATGTAATGACTTTAGAATATCAACCAGAGGCATCGAATTTGGAACAAATTCTAAAATACCTGAAGTTGGTCCTAGAGGTAAGACATTATATGTCACAATTCGCAAGTTTCTTTTTCTTGTTTCAATATCTTGCCTCAATAGTCCGTTAACCTTTTCAAAAACCTGTTTCATAATAGAGTCTTGGCGAAGATCATCAGGCGCCTTCATCAACATTTTTTGACTTTCGCCAGTAGATAATGAAAACTTCATTATTTTAGGATGACTAACTCCAGAAGATGCAGTAGTTATTATTTCATTTACTCTTTGCATTATTGGTAATTCTGAAACACGGTATGGTTTGTTTTCACTGACTACAATGTTCTTTACCGGTGATGGTAAACCTAATTGCGGCAAATCATTTTTCCACCACGTTCCGTTGGGTAACTTCAATAAAGGTATCTTTTTGGTATTTTTCAACTTCAAATTTGCAATCTCTACTGATTTATCTGCAAAAACATCAACCGATTCCACTATATTATGAAACCCTTCAACATTAAATTTATTTACAGAATTAGCTAAAATTTTCCATATCTGCTCGGCAACTTCACCTCTTGAAATAGCAGCGCTATCATCAGACTCATTCCTGATTATTCTTAAAGACTTTAGTAAGTACAATGTATGGAAAGGGTGTGAATACGTCATATTGATGATAAGTTTCCTCAATAACCCTTGAAAGGTTGATTTTTCGTCAAGAAGTCTAGAAACCAACTGGTTACCCCAAGGAACAAAATCACGTGTTGGCAAACCTAGAAGTTCAGATTCATTCAGTGGAATGTCATTATGCTCAATCCACAAGGAACAAAATCTGTCAATATCAGTTTCAATATAATTGTGATTTCGAAATGCGATGGATTTGAAATAGAAATTTACAGCTTTGACAGCGTACTTCTTACGTTCCTTTTTCAAAAGTGTCAACTCCTTTGCTTGTACTTTGTGTCTCAATTTCAATCTATTCAAATCTTGTATTGCATATTTCTTTTTGTTGTTGTCAATATTATCTTCTCTCACGTAATTCGTCAACGTTACTATATCTTGTTCTAATAACGTAATAGATTGAGATAGTTTTTGTAACAGGGGATCATCTTGAGTTTTTGTGATTTGGTCATCGCAAAGCTTTGCTATAATGTGATACGTTAAACCTGTATCTTTCTCATAAGTTAGCCCTGATTGTTGGTTGAAGCTTTCAACTATTTCACTTACATAAGTATCTATAAGAGTTCCAAACGTTTCTTGTTTGGATTCTTCACACCATTGTGATAAGGTTGCTAGAAGATAATTGGTACTTATCTCAAAAGACGGTACAATTGTTTCATTTGAAGCTAGACTTTGTTTGTTATTTAATGAACCTGCATCATGATAAATTATACTTTTCAAAGTTTCGATCGGGAACCTCGTATCTGATCTTTCCATCCAAAAAGATCGAGCAAGATTGAACTTGGCAACCCTATTGATTCGAGAATCCTTTGCTTTAAAAATGTCCTTTGAAATTTGATTCAGCCTCACCGATGCGTTGATTGATTTTTGAATCTGATTTTTCAAAATCATCAGTGAGTTATATCTGTGAAGTTCACTAACCATTGCACTCCAGTAAAACTTCTTATCAAAGATGATGTTCTTATCCAAATGCAACGATCTCGCATTCCCAATCAATTCAAGAAGGGTGCATCTACTAAGAAGAATGTTTTCAAATTCATCGCAGGTAGCATTATCAAACCATTCAGTTGAACTGGAAAAGTTCTGAGCATTGAGATTGGTATTTACAATCGGGGAAATAATCGCTTCTGTAGAGAAGCAAATACTTAGGGTTCGCATCCATGACTCAAGTTTCTCATTAGAAGTTTTATCCTGGGAACCAAATTTCTCTGTATCCAACTTGACCAAATTCTTAGTAATGGTATCACAAATAGTCCTGTCCAGTGACATGTCCTCTTTGATGTTTTTCAACAGAAAGTAGATAGATTGGTTTTCAGTTTGTGGTTTGCCAGTAGAGGGGATATCCCATTGATTCAATTTCCAGAGTTGCTCATATAATTGATCATCATCTAATGAAGTTCTATCAGCAATATTACGAGAAAATTCAGAAACAATTTTTGAGGCACCTATCCATCCCATGTTCATCATTCCACGTGAAATATCATCTATAGGCGGAGACGATAATGTATCTCTTGATCTTAAACACGTGTCAAAAATAGCATTGCTAAACATCATTTCCCTCCAACTGGAGTTGGATTTCAAACTTTGAACACCATATTCCAATTCAGGAATCGTGGGTAAACCAGAAATCAAATCTCTATCTTTCAGGCCAGAATAAATTATTTTCAGTCGGTTTATATCAACTGAACTATAAATGCAACCATCATCAACAATATCAGTTGATTTACTGACATAGTCCTCATATAACATCAGGGCAGTTTTAAACTTTTTGATGTGCAAAGCTGCATCAACAACTAACAGCATATCTAAGTTTGACAAAACAGATATGAACTTATCATTTGCATTTCTATTCCCTACACGTATCAGCAAAACCAGCTCTACAAATACTTCAATTGCCTCCGTCTCGACAAATGTGTAGTCCTGCATAAAAAACTCATGCATCATTTTAGCAATATATTGAACACGTTTCAATGGTTGATTTTCAATGTAAAATAAAATTAATTGGCAGAAGCAATCTACTGAAAATTTGGGAATGTGACAGATGTAAGTAGCAAGTAGAATGACTATCGGTGTTTGGGAGGAAAGTTCATTGATAAGAGAGAATAAAATTTGTGACATCCAATCCTGAAAGTTAGATGTTTGTACTAAAGCGGAAAATCCATTTAAGACTTGGTCCAATGTGTTTTTATAGTATGATGGAGTTTCATCTTCAACCTGTTCAATTAATAGTGAGCATAAGTAGTTCCCAATAGGCTCAACATGGCTCTCCATAGAAAGGAACAAATCATCATAGGATATAACAGAATTTGAATTTTCCAGTAGTATCTTCTCTCTATAAGTAATGACACCTACTATGGTCTCGAAACAGTATTTTTCTTTCAACGTACATGATTTGGCATGGCTTATCATTGAACTGAATATTGAGTTTAGCGACTTCACCTCCCTAGTGAAATCCCCACAATTACTGTTTATCATCTGCGTATAGAATTCATATCCTTGTGATTTCGGACACTTACCTGTGTGAAGATAGTAAGCTCCCAAAGATCTCCCTATCCAGAGAAGCATAGGGTTAGAGAGAAATAACCCAGGTTTTCTCTTGATATTGTAGAGATTTTGTATATAATCTGGACTGGGAATGAAGTTACTTTTCACTGCAACCAAAGATTCGAATTCAATGTTCGTATCAAAGAGGGAAGACAAAAGTTCGACTGCCACATTTGTTTCAGAGGGATCTAACCAAGCACGGTTGATAAAGACCTCCATATCGATGTCAATTTGAATTGATTGTCCTGTAAGCGAATTCAATGCAAATATGTAAACGGGGTAATAATCCTGAAACAGCTCTTTACTTACCACCATCTCAAGCATTGTAGCCATCTGCTTTGTAGTAGGGTTTTTATCCAATCTTAGAAGAGTATTTAGAAGAACGAAACAAGTGTTGATTGTTAAATTCGGCTGTATGACAGAGTGCCTTTTCAAAATTATGTTTATAATAGGAGCCACCTCATCAATAAGAGATGAGATATAGAGTAGGGGTGTGATGTTAGTAATAACGAGTTCACATACACTAGAATCACTCAGCGAATTGATTCCTAACATCAACAACAACTTCAGCCTTCTGACATGAAGCAACTTTTCATTTTTGAGAATAGAACGCTCTATTAATAGAAGTATTTTTGATGCTAGGTGGTATGTTAAAGAAGGAGTCCATATATCTTTCAACCCACAAGTTTCAGAAAAGTATTTTAGCATGTCCACGCAGCATTTTGGTTTGATACAAAGATCATATTCGTCGAGAAAAGCGATTTTTGACGAGCCTGTTGCAAATAGTAGAGCGACTTCCTCTCTGTTACATTCAAAAATCGAAGTCAAATCAGATTTGATAGAACAATCACAGAACCTCAAAAGATTGTAGATGACCAAAAGAAATTGCTCTTTAAAATTGGCCTTCAATATTTTCGGGGATTTATAATAGATTTCAAGAGTATTAAAAACTTTGTTACGAATTCCTCCTTTAGTCCAAGAAAGTGATATTGAAAGAGCCATAGAGTCATTGGTTATAGATGATTCCTTCATTGAAATTGATTTTGATATTAGCGAAACTATATTCAAATTATCGTAAGCCAAAGCTAAAGCTATAATTTCCTTGTAGCACTTTCTGTAAAACTGAGTCACCGAGTTGAACCCAAATAAGGAGTAGGGAAAATCTGTTATTGGTATTCCAAAGCCCATCCAGCATTTCAGAAGAACTTCTTTAAAATTCAAAAACAAGGTAGTTGTATTCTTCAGGCCTATCTTGGCGGTGATACCAGCGATTGCAGACTTAATATAAGAATAGATTTTATTAAATTTAGAGAGTTGCAATAAATTGCATATGCATGCTATAGTTATGGAATCTGAACTCTGGGAAATTGCTAGCATAAAAGAACAAAACATTGCTGTTTTTTCAATGCTTTGTTGTGGAGAGTTAAATGACCCCACAAATGAGCTATAAACTTCAATTTGTTCTGTAAAGTTTGCTTCAATATAATCCCCGACATAAGCAGCAATCTTGTACCTTTGTATGTTACTGAAGGAACCAAAAAGCTCTATCACTTTATTATGAAGTTCACTTTTACCGCCAACATTGAACTGAGATGAATGAAGCAATAGTTTGATCAACAATTTGAAAAAAGCAACTGCGGTATTATTTGTATGGAGCATATTTTTAGAGTCAATATTCTGCAAAAACTCATAGAGTGCCTTTCCATCTGCTTCTATTCCGGTACCCGAATCAATCCAGGTATCACTGAATCTCTCAAATAAATCAGTTACTACAACTAATGATGATTCAAACATCTTTGTTTCGTGAGCCTCCAGCAACATTGTAAGAAGATTGTACAGTTGATCCAAGAGAGATTCTGTCAAATTTGAACTTTTGTTTTTGAAAAATTTCATTAATTCATACTGGGTGGCCAAAAACTGAAATTTTGACTTTAGTTTCGAGCTAAAACAAATAGCAGTTTCAGGTGATATATTTCCTGGTGAATTATGTGACCGCAGAAAAAATAACATAGCCTTTTGTTCTAGCTTCGAACATGTTAGTGTTAGCTTATCTGATCTGTACATATGATAATCCGGAAAATTGGGGATATACCTTTCAAAATTTGATCCAACTAAAGAATCAAATAAATCAGTTACTCTTTTTGATTTATCAGGATTTTCGCCTGAATTTAAAAGATTTACTGTTAGATCCAACAATTCAGATTGAGGTATTATATGAACTATGTCAGCGTTTGTCTCTAATGGAAGTAGCAGCATAAAATCATAGTATATATGCAAAATTACCGATAATTCATTGTGATCTTTGAGATCTTTGACTCTATCCAGCAGCATGTTTCCCCAGTCATTTAAAGATAACATTGTGGTATCCATGGTATCTATACTGAATGAGTGAGTCGTAATCAAAGTCCATTTCACCCAACTATAATCATCCTTGGTAAATGTCAGATTAATGAAACGTGAAAACAAGGTTCTTATTTTTCCACTTGTACTCGAACCAGATGAAAGCTTCATAGCAGTAAAATTGCTTGAACTATCACTGAATTCGTCAGAGACAGTAAAATTCTTATGTAAGATAGAATCACAAACTTTGAAGTGAAATCTCATAGCTTGAAATAAAATGTATAGATCTCCTTGATAAAAATCATTACCAGATAAAACTCCTGGGTTTAAGCATAAAACAGTTTCTCCCAACAACCATTTAACAAAGTCAGTTACAAGAATTGCATCATCTAAAAATGGTGAGTCTCCCAGAGAATCTAATTTGCTCAAAAGCCAATTGCCTACTCTGTAACTAAAAGAGTTGACCTCATCTTCACTTGAGAAATTGAAAAGTTTTGCACTGGTAAAATTGAAATTCTTACATATTACAGAAGATGTGATCCAAAACAGTATTGACTCTTTATTGATATAAGAAGGCCCGTTAATTTCAGACAATTCCATGACATTCTGATATTGTTGTAACAGTGACTTCTTCAAAGAAATTTTAGTTGACGTATCTGTAAAATAAAATATTGAAATATTTGTAAGAAAAGTGCATGCCAAGTTAGACATTAAAGGGTCTTTTAGGAATTCTAGAGAATACTTCATCAACTTCTCAAAAGCTATCGACTCGCACATGCCCTTAGTTTCCATCCGCTTGACGGATTTGAATTGGTAACAAAATGTATGAAAAACAATTGCGGCATAGAATAACCAAAACTTCACATTGTGATCGTTCCTCTCGAAGGTATCAATAAGTTTTGACAAAATATCAACATCATCTTTGGTAGCTTTGACAATGATACAATCCTCTGATAACTTATCGGCTGACTGTATATAGGCCAGAAAGAGAGTGAACATTTGACATATTACCAGGGAGTTGTAATCGCCTTTGTATGGATCATCAACTATAATTGAAACAAAAAACGAAATTGGATCATCAAAATGAAATACGTATTCTGATAAGCGAAAAGAATAACCATAGTTGAAAGGTTCCCCGTGAGACCGTTTAATCCTAGTTAATTGCAAAGACGAGACGTTTGGCCGTAAAGTATAGAAAGAAATCAACAATCTACTGAAACCTACCCTCAATAACCAAGGAATCGGAGAATTGCCATTTTTAAAGTAAAGATTTTTGAAATTGAACAAACTAATCTCTCTTTTTGGAATAGAAAAAGATCGATATTTAACACTCTCGTTGCCAAGTTCTAATTGTCGTCTAAACATGTGGTCATTCAGCAAACCGATTACAATTTCCAAAAGTTTTCCGATTTCAGTGAGATTCGAATCTAAGTTCAAGTGTTCCGAATGCTCTCTCTTTTTTGAAATATTTTCGTCATCAGAGCCCTGTGAATCTGACAAAATAAGGCTCTCATCGGCCTGTAGGGCGGGATTCATGGCACCTGAAAAGATAATAGAGGATTCTGATCTGTCTATCCGTGAACTTCTTGTAGGCAGTTTTTCGTTTATCAACTCCCCACAGAAATTTATTTTCCAGTTGTCACCCTCCAATTTCTCAAGTTCGGCCAAATTGATAAAAGAAGGAATAAGATTGATGAAGATTGCAATTTCGGTCACAAATTTCAAGGAAGTAATCGCCTTGACATCAAGAAGATACTGTAAGCCTAATTTAAAGAACTGATAGCATAACTTCACATTCTCGGTTGACAATGCAAAGAGACATTTGTTGATAATTTTGAAGATTAAAATCATAGACTCCTTCTCTCGTTTAGTGTCAGAAAAAAAATGTTTAAAATAAAGCAAGCAAAGATCAAATGTCTTATTGTAATAATCTTTGTGGCTATTATTTAGAATTTGAAGATCAGAGGTATTGCTTGGAGATAAAAAATGAGAAATGAGAGACAGTAAATTAGTAGTAACAGTTTCATATTTGGAAGAGTTATATGAGTCTGAAAATATAATATTCAAACACATGATGGATTTATCTAGTATCAATTCATATGTACTGGAAAACATATGATCTTTAAAACATTGAATTGCCAAAAGAAAGTTTAAAGACTTTGACATGTTTGATATCGTCGGTTGACATATTTGAGTTTCTTCGTCAATTGGTTCACAAGTGAAATGTCGTAGCAACATTTCAACTAATCTTTCACTCTGTCTTGGTTTGTATAGAGATATGAATTTAGGATTCCCCCAAACATGGGTTAAAATCACTCTCAGAATTGATGATGCTTTAGTAAGGCGAGCTGCAACTACTAAATTGATATTGGATCTTTCATATACAACCGTATCAGAGTTCAAAAAAACATCTAAGCAATTTACAACTTTGATCAATAATTCATGGGTAATAGAATCCACTGTACTGGGAGTACTAAAATTTATATCTTGTAATCTTTCCAGAGCATCATTTCTGTCACGAATTTTATTTGACAGTAAGAGTTCTTCAGTAATTTGTTTAAGTTAGTATATTTGAACGATATAGCAAAATAATTATTTGACAAAGCATACCGCATATTGATTCCAGAGAATCATGTAACATTAATTTTTTGGAAAACAGGAAGATTGATAATCGTTGTGGAAAAACATGCAATGATGAGCTTTAAATTTTAAATTTCGTGCTACAAGAGTAGTTTCTTTATGCAGTACTAAGGTTGGGATACTTGGATAACGAATTAAAAGGTTACTATGTTATACAAAGCTTTATAAACTAATACTTCTTTGCATCATCTGGTATGATACACTTAAACAACAACACCAGAGTTGGAAGCAATTCTTGGCCATAAGTCAGCACATTCTTTTGCTACTGGACCAGTAATAGCAGAACCCTTCATTTCACCCTTAGGGTTGACAATAACACCTGCATTATCTTCAAAGTAAAGGTAAGTACCGTCTCTTCTTCTCCATGGCTTGGATTGTCTGATGACAATAGCTGGCATAACCTTCTTTCTTAATTCTGGCTTACCCTTCTTAACAGTTGCCATAACCATATCACCTGCAGAAGCTGCTGGTAATCTGTTTAATCTTGCACCATTTCCCTTGACAGCCATAACATATAAGTTTCTTGCACCAGAGTTATCTGCACAGTTCATGATTGCACCAACTGGTAATGCAAGCTAAAAGAAAAATAAGTGTAAATGTTAGTAAATTGCTCTTTTTCATATTTTAGAAAACATTATGTGACAAATTTGAAGATGAATATAGAATGATGAACAAAAGAGTTAAGAAATCTTGATAGTTCAATAATACAGTTTTGAAATCTTATATTTTGAAAAAAAAGCAGCTCTATGTTCTGTCAATATTAGATATTACGGTTGTGATATTCCTCGTCAAAAATTCAGTTTGACTTCTATTTCGACAAAATCAATAATTCATCCTATGTTTTCTTATTCTCTGGGTGTAAAATCATGATACATACTGACATTCTAAACTTAGTACCTTGAGCACCGGAACCAGACATCTTGTTATATTAGTGTGTATATGGAATACTGAGATTCGAAGTCAACTCTGTATTATTTCTTCAAGTATCTTTATTATGGTAATTTTTTACACACAGTGAGATTCCGTTCTCACACTCCCTCGCTCACGGAGACGCAAGTGCCAAAAATTCATTTCGCAGTCACAATTTCCAAAACGAATGCAAAATGGTCATTCCTTTGTTAGCAAGCCCTAAAAATAAAATCACGTGACTTTTATGATTTTTTAACCCCTTAAGCTTAGGTTATCTATCATGAACTTGCCTACATTGGCAATCATTTCGTCAGTTAGTTGATTAATAATTTAGAAACTACTACATATACAGTTACTGTTGGAAGTCGTAAAGCTCTTTCAAATACTGCTGAACATAAATTGATGCTCTCTTGAATCTCTTCTCACCATACTTCTGATAAATAGTTTTGTGATGTTCCTCTGCTGACAAGCAACACTCTTCCAAAATTAATGCCAAAGGTTCTAATTGCTCTGATGTATAACCGGTATAATAAATATGTGCATCTGTCCACTCACCGCGTCCTAGCATTCTTCTTGATAAATACTGTGCACCCGCAGCTAGCCAACTTGGTGGAGATGCTACAAATCTTGCATCCATGATGGTAACTTCCAAAAAGTATTTAGCCAGTGTTCTAACTTCATTATCATAATCATCGGCTTTAGATCCACGTCTTAAAAATGACATGGGGCCAGGCCAGCCAAACTCAAAACCAAGAACTTCAACCATAAATCTTTCAGCCTTCAAAAATGCATCCCTTGAGTATTGATTTCCAACCATATATACCATCTGTGAAACAGTGGGTACATTAATTTCTTCATATTTTGCAGCAATAAAAAGTGATACAGCACCGCAAAGCTGAAATCTTGTGAGTGAAATTCGTCTCTTGCTCAAAAATCTGTCAATGATATTAACAGATAAGTACAATGTTTCTGGTAAAAGATTGAATCTTGAATGAAGTTGAACCAGCCAATCCATCAAAGTAGATCTATGCGCCCATGCCAAATCTTCCTGAACTTCTTCCACGTATTTTGGATTAGGTTTGTATTTTGTTTCTAATAAATGCAAGTAGTTAAAAATTCGGTTACCATATTCGGCTACCATGGTAACATCATAAGTATCTTCATCATCAGGATCTAGGGTATCACGAGAAAATCTAGAATAGACATGATCAATCTTTTCTCTGATCGAATCTGTCAAAATTGGAGATAATGGTTCATGTAAAGGTGACGTATTATCTGCTGCTATAATATCACCTTCGTCTACATCCACATCAATGTCATGCTGATTTGCGCAACTAGCCGTTTCCATCTGCTCCTGAATTTCGACTGTGCTGGTTGGAGATGAAGCATTATAATTCTGGTTTTCATTATACTGTTGCTTATGTTCAACTAAAACGGGTATCTTCTTTCTATTTTGTTGTTGAAGTTGAATCTGATATTCTATTTCTTGCTGTCTCAAATTATGGGAATCTGGCTCATGGTTAATATGCGTTTGATGCTGAGATTGTGAGTAGCCTTGATTGTGCATCAAGTTCAATTCATGATCTGGAATAACTCCTAAAATTGTACGAGAACGTCTTTGGGTTGGTTGAGCATGATGTTTTCCAGTAACTGTATTCGTTTTATCTAATGCCTGATGATTCTCATCGTTGATTGGTTGGTTGTTCTGGTTGATATTCCTATACATTGTTAGATTGTATTTGCGTTGTGAAAGTGAACGATTGAAATTTTTAAGTAGTTAAATGAAGATGATCTGAATTCAGAAATCAAATGGCAATTCTTAATTATAAGATCTAAAGGGTATATTAGATTTATTGAATATTGTTACTCTATGATATGAAATCTGCTATGAACGCAAAAGTTTGTGATAAGTAATATTGTGATGTCAAGCGAGAAATGGAATATGTTCAGTTGAATATATTCGAGATAAACTTGAAGAAATGTGTTGGATAGTTGAATTAAAACTTTAGAAATTAAAATAACTTGAAGTTAAGCAAGGGATAAAACTGGAAATATTCTAATGTTGACAAGGATACGTTGACCAATTGTATGGAAAAATAAAGAGAAAACAAACAAAGTTATTGTGAATACGAGCGTTTATTTCTTTCTAGCCAAGATCTGTGCAAGGTCTTCTCTAATAGAGTCTATCACACAATGCTATTCAAAACAACTCCAAACGGACAAACTAAAACAAATTCAAACAATACTTTGTTTTGGATAAAATATTCATGTTTGTTGATGTTTACCCAAAAAGGGCAATTTGTTTCCGTGTACTCTGTGTCCCCGTTAACGCGATCGCGTAGCGCGACTAAAATCATCCGGCTGAGCCGCAAAACTTTTCAGGTCAATCGACGCAGCACAGATGCTGAGCCTCGCAAAGCTATGCATACTAAAGAATTTTTATTTCAAATTGAATCTATTTCCAGCTGTTCAAATCTTTCATTGAATTAGTAATAAAAGACCCTATGCCATTCATAAATAGGAAGAAATACATTGAAGAAGGTGACTTGGTGCTGATATATGTTTCACGTACAATAATAAAACCATTATATGTCAAAAAAGGTGAAAATTTCAACACTAGATTTGGATCATTCCCTCATGACTCCATGATAGGTTTAGAATATGGATCACAGATAACAACTCCAAAGGAACGAGGATTTGTTTATCTTTTACAGCCTACTCCAGAATTATGGACTATGTCTTTACCCCATCGAACCCAGATTGTCTATACTCCTGACTCGTCATATATCCTTCAGCGTTTAAATGTTATCGTAGGTTCAAGAGTCATTGAAGCTGGAACTGGTTCTGGTTCATTCACACATGCTTTTGCTAGGACCATCAACGATGAAGGAAAGCTTTTCACTTTTGAATTTCACGAAACAAGGTTTGAAAAGGCAAAATTAGAATTTGAAAATCATAATCTTAACAATACGATAATCACACATAGAGATGTATGTAAACATGGATTCGAAATCGATGATATTGAATTAGCTGCAGACACAGTATTTTTGGATTTGCCTTCTCCTTGGGAAGCTATTCCACGCTTAGACAAGGTATTAGCTAAAAATAGAAAAGTTGGAATTTGTTGCTTTTCTCCATGTTTTGAACAAGTAGTGAAAACTGTTCAATCTCTTCAAGATAATGGATGGATACATATCGAACTGACAGAAGTTCAAGGGAGATTATGGGAATCGCATAAAGCAATGAAAAGGGATGTGTCCGATGCTATAAAAAGACTCAAGTATGTTAGAGAAAAACAACGTGAAGGTTTGGCATTAATAAAGGCAGGAAAACATCCTAGACCAGAACAAAATAAAGTAAAAGAAAAGGATTATGGATTCAATCCTTTCGGAAAAGGAAAACGTATTATTGAAGGCGAAGATGGATACGAATGGGTAGATGTTACTAGACTGGAACATGAAGTTAAGACACATACCTCATACCTAGTGTTTGCCAGCAAAATGCCTGAACCTGTGCGCCATTTGTAATGTAAATCATATCTGTAAACACGGCTTTTTATCTAGTTTACATTTCGTAGATTTGAACAGATCAATAGCTGAAATATCGGAAGATCTCGGAAGTCATAATATATATGTCACGAGAAAATCGCACAATTTGATTACTTGTTGCAACTAGCTAATCAGGTATTAACCAAATTAGCAATGATTAGACCCACACTTCGACTAAACCCCTCATTCAACAGCTTCAGAAGCTTTGCATCTCTAAATTATATCAGAGGAACTTCAATTTTGAAAGGGAACACAATTTTGGTATCTCAACATGCACTTTATAAGCAGACAAAATTTGATATACTCAGAAGTTTCAGCAATACTCCACTTGTGAATTATTATAGACCTCCTAAAAATTATGTCAATACAAGTGTTATTGGAAAATTATGGTCACGTATACCAGATAATATAAAAATATTGGGGCTTGTTGGAGCAACTGCCTCTCTTGTTATTTTTGTTGCATTACCGATGTTCGTTATAGTTGTTCCACCGATTTTCATCGGTGGTTGGCTTTTCTACAAAATCAATACCTTTACGAAAACTAAAAGACTTAAAAGGACGTGGAATGAAATTGCTGACTCTACTCTAATATTCAAACCACAGCGTATAGATAATCCACTACTGTTACCACCACCAGAAGTGGTTCATAATCAAATTGCACAATTTGAAATGAATAGAATAATTGACGCATTTTGGAGCAATGAACAAGGAATTGCTGATTATTTTAGGGTTGAAGATATTGATAATTTGGCATTAGGTACATTGGAAGCAGTAGAATACAACTATAACTCTACAAGTGTGTTATTTGCTGATGAATACGTTATGCTTGTTACCGAACAAAGACCATTATATGACAAATCAACCGGAAAGGAACTAGCGACTGTTACTTTAACATTGAAGTGTTTGGAAAAGCCAATTTATGACGGAATAATTGATCCTAGTGCAAATATTGGGAAAAGTTTAGCTATGATTGAAATAGTTCCAAACGCTGTAATGGCCCCAACATTTGTATTGAAGACACCATCAATATCTGCGCCGGATGATGATGATAGTGTATATGATGATGAGAATAATGACGGTTTCATTAATGTCAAGGGTAGGACTAAAACTTTATAGGATAGATATTCATGTACATAATTCTAAATTTTTTACTCTGAAGATCTTGGCTTTTTCTTCTCTGCTTCGGCTGCCTTTTCATCTTCAATTTCTTTCACTACTGCCTCAATCTCTTCATTCGATAAAGGTTTTGGACTTGAATTGGGTTTCATAACAGATATCTCAATGTTCTTAGCACCTGTTTGAACAACTTCTAGAAGAGCTTTGATGGCTAGCTTAACAGTTTCAGCTTCATTGAGCTGTTCGCCTGTTGGATAGTTCTTTTCCAAGAATTCTCTCACAGTTTTACTACTTCTGCCTATTGCTTGAGCTTTCCAAGCCGAATATATTCCTGATGGTTCAGTTTGATACAATTTTGGGACGTTATCATTTTCATCAAAACCTGCAATCAATGTTGAAATACCAAAAGGTCTAGTACCACCACTTTGTGTATATCTCTGTTGAACCCCTGCAACATATCTTGTTAAATATTCTACACTGACTGGATCCTCTAGGGTAAGCTTATGAGATTGTGCTTCCACTCTAGCCTTATCAATCAACACTCTAGCATCTGCATTCAAACCAGCAAACGCTAGCTGAACATGATAATCAATTCTATTTATTTTAGTTGGAGTAACTCTGGGATCTTGCAGCTTCAACGTAGTTCTTCTTTCGCATGCAAGTACAACGGTATCAACACCTTTGACACCAACTGCACATGTACCTCTTTTTACTGCTTCAAGGGCGTATTCAACCTGAAAAACATGTCCATCAGGACTAAAAATAGACAATGCACTATCGTATCCACTCATTAGTTTAGTTTGATCGAATTGAACTTACGATAAATGTCTCCACCAAGAGGTTAATTTGCCTCCAGATCTCACCAATTTTCTTACATTCACAGTAGATCGAATTCTCAAACAGTACTTTCCATCGCGAATTTTTATCTAGAGCTAGCTTGACATGCATGCACACAATGCAAAGCTTCTTGAAATTCAAATTGTAGGGAATGTGGGAAGAATATTTAGTATACTGCATACCTCTAGACTATAGTATTCACGGAACCTTTGAAAAAAGAGAATGAAGATTCTCTTGATTTGAAAACTCAACAAAAGAAGAAGTTAGACAATCAGTCTAAAAAAAGTGGAACACAAAGGAAACAACCAAGAATACCGAGTTCGGTTCCTAAAAAGGATCACCATCAACGTGTAACTTACCTTTACAAGCTAGGATCAATACTGGCGTTCAAACAAAGTCAATTCAATTTACCAGTGGAGAAGAAGAGAGCCACAGAAGTTCTTTCAAGAGCCTACTTGAATCATATGGATTTGGTTAGTAAGAAGGCTGTTTTAAAATTGCATCCTGATATTAAGAGGACTATTTGCAAGAAATGTAATCGATTATTGATTGACGGATTAACCTCTAAAACCAGGATGAAGAATAATTCACGTAACAAACTTCCGCATTGTGATATTCTTGAAATAGGTTGTGAATGTGGAAGTGTGAAACGATTTCCTGTTGGTAAAGATCCTGAATATGAACTATTTAGTGAAAAGGAAACTGTATTGCATCAAGTGGAATGATATATTAATATACAACGATGATATGAGAATAATTAGCTAGAGTAACATTATACTATACAGCAATTAACCAGGGTATGCATTACCATAAATACCTTTCTTTGTGACAAGCTTAGATGCTTCAGAACCTTTGAGTTTGCTTTCTTTGATAGCTTCTTTATGTTGCTTGTAAGCATCTATGTAGTCAATTCTTTCCATGCCAATAATAGCGTTATCTTCTGTATCAATATCTAAATCCCCCATCATTAAAACATTTTCACCACGAATAACATATATTTGTTGTATTTGACTTTCAGCGTATTGTTTTTTATCAGTTAAATATATTCTTTCTACACCATCGTGAATAACTAGATTACCAAACTGATCAAAGGTTCTCAAAACACCTATTATCACACGTCCATCTAATAAAATTGCACTAACCTTACGATCAACAAAACCTATGATTGCCGCTGCTGTAGTAAAGGGGTACGACTGAAGGTAAATATCCTCTTGTGACATTATTCTGTAGTTCTTGTTAATGTAAGACAAGGTATAACAGTTTGGGATTTGACTATAATATATTGTATGCAGAGTTGAAAAATGAATTCATCAGAATTCGCTGAATTGATGCAAGAACTTGACAAGGCATCAACAGCTTGATGAACAACTCTCATGCATCTTTTAAAATCATCATTATATATATTATTGGTATACACAGGTAGTTAAAGGAATAAGTATAAGATTCTATGGAGTCAAGGTGGTTGCTAATTTATAAAAATTCCTTAGCCTTTCTTCTATATTCGTTACAATCTCTTAACCATTGTCTATAATCTTTCAAAGAACCAATATTTTCACCGTAGTAATCAGGAACTGGATTATTCACACTCTGTCTGGAAGCGTCGACTCTCATTTTTGCAATATGTTTGAGAAATAATTTTTGTTTAACTTTGTAAGTGTTCATAATGTTTCTATTCATTAGGGCAAACAATGGATCACCAATCAATGAAGGTCCAAACATAAATCCAACAAAACCTGTACATAAAATAGCACCAACATAAACGGTGAAAATATCTAAACCAAATAAGGTCTCAGTTGGATCAATTTCGATTGTTGAAAAATATGTAAAGGAACCTCCCATTGCTAATAATGCAGCTAGGATAGAGCCTACTATACCATAACGTTTTTGAACTTTCCTTAAGTTCAGAAACTGTTCCCAACTCATTTTGGATGCAGCTTCAACTTCAGACTTAGTTGGTTCATAAGCTTTCTTAATAGTTGAGTTTAAACGGAATTGAAGTCTTGTTGGCTTTGGAAACAATAATGATGGTCTTGCCATCCTTACACCAATTCTGCTAACAAACATTTTAAAAAAGAAGTTATCTGTGGTTATTTGATGAGGGAAGATACAAATTTGAATGTTGGTTGATGTAGATTCTATTTATGATACCATTTAAAACTAAGCTTTTAGTTCGCTACGTTAAAATTAATCAGTCTTGCCCCTCAAAATTATCCAGTACAGACGATCGACCGAGTAATGTTCTGAAACATACGGTATTGATAATTGCGAATCTAGATTAGTGTTATAGAAAAGATTTATATATTTATAGGGAGGTAAGTAGCTGTGTAATTTTGTCTATATTGAAGCAAATAATTGAAAAAGAATTGATGATTTAATCTTCAGAAGCTTCTAGGCTTTCTGGCATCTTTTCCATAGGGTAATTTTCGTAAATAATTTTGTATGTTACCTGAAATAATGGAAAATCGTCAATTTTTCCCATATTAGAGAGAAAATCATAGACTTCTTTAGTTGTATGAATACCTTGACAAGATTGACCGTTTAATAATTTTTCTTCAGCTTCCTGAGCAGAAACTTTATGTTGAGCCATGTATCTACCAACTCTAACATTACGACCACCTGCACAAGTTGTAATTAAATCTGCAACACCAGCAGATTCATTGGTGAATGTATTGGATTCGGCAGTGTTGAAAAAAGTTTGAGCAAACTGAATAGTTTCACATAAACCAATTCTCATAACTGCTGCCTTTGCGTTATCACCCCAACCTAAACCCTCAACAAAACCAGCAGCCATTGCAGTGACATTTTTCAAAGCACCAGCAATTGAAACACCAACGACATCACTGATAACTCTAACATGAAAATAAGGTCTATGAAACAATGATCTTAAAACATAGTGATCGATGTCTTTACCTTTACCTCTGAAATCATCAGGAATAGTATATGCAACAGTGGTTTCTGACCATTTACATTGGGCAACTTCAGGTGCTAAATTTGCACCAGATAAGGCACCACAATATATACCTAATTCTTCAGTAATATAGGTTGAAAGTAATTTACATCCATCAGGATTAACTTGTAAACCCTTTAAACAAGAGATTGCTCTTTGTCTTGGATTCACTTTACCCTTTAATTGTGAAAGGATTCTTGGCAAAAATTGATGTGGAATGTTGAAAACAATCAAATCAGAATCTTTACAAGCTTCAACAATATCAGGTACAGCAATGACATTAGCTGGAAGTTTTATACCTGGTAAATATTTCACATTTTCATGTTTAGTATTGATAATTTCAGTTAATTTTTGACCTTCAATTATTTCTTCAAAAACCCACATGTTGACATTTCTTTGGAATTGAAGTGGTCTTTCGACTGTATTCTCTGCAATAACTTTTGCAATTGTAGAACCCCAATTACCGGAACCTACAACTGTGATTTTGAATGGAGTTTCAGGGTAATCTTCAGGAGCTAAATCAGTAGCATCTTTGATTTTTGGTTGAATAGCGGACGCAATTGTAGATAATCTTTCAGCAGGGGAAACCATATTGATATTTGAATTTTTTGTATTTAAAGAAAGTGATGAAGTAATTGTAGAAACTTGTCTTTTGTTATTTGTAATAGGAGAAGAATATAGACTTTTAAAATCTTTTAGTGAGTTTAAAAATCTTTGTTTGATATTAAACATAAAAAGGAGATAAGAAGATAAAGAAACTATTAAAGGAGAGGATTATGTGTTTCCTTTATAAGTTTTCAATGTGTCAGGGCAAAAATAAGGAAAGATGTAAGAGACTTGAAACAGTTACCTAATGGATTTGATTGCACTGTGTGCTAACCAAATTAAAATTTGCCATTATGATGTTTCTCGAAAAAGTAACGATGCGAAGTGGTATCGGCTGCGACCCATAAAAGAACCAAATTTTACCGACTTGTTGGGTGTTCTATTGTTCGTCCTCCCTGCAGAGACCAGAAGAGCCAATAGGAAGCCCACAACAGGGGGCACGTAATGATAACAACAGTTGGTTATGCAATGCAAACTGGACCCGTAAAGGAACCCAAACGGTTGCTTGGCTGCTATGACGTCGTGTTTACAATGACGTAACAAGTTATACGCCCATTTAGTCCCAAAGCGTCGATCGACCCTTTATTGAGAGGCTGGTGCGCACAGTTTGTGGCGCTGCGCGGCCCGGTTGGGGCTCGGCGGGGCTCAGCTGCGATTGAAAAGTGGTTCTGTCATCGTGACGTCAGAGGCACGTAGACCAGTTTTGAGGCTGAGACTAGGATCCCTGTCGGGGTGAATTCGGGGAAGGGGCCCCGGAAGCTCCTACAGTCTTAGGCCCGAGACAGAAGCCCTGTCCGTTTGGGGGTCCACGAGTTGATAGGAAAAGAAAACCTGCACTTCAGATCACGTGACATATTGTCGTGTTGCTGTCACGTGATGATACTTAGGTTCATTTTATTACATCGTATTTTATAACCATAGGTGGTATTATAGTAATTATATCGTTTATCTATACAAAGCAAGTAGGAAAGGACTAATTCGCCAAAGCTAGCATTTTTTCGACGTTCGGACTAATCATTATCCAAAACTACTCTAAAATGATGCACTGCCTAAGGTGGTACCTTCACCAGATGGTAATGCAAGTGGTACTCCATTAACTTTGGAACTTTCAACAACATCCCATAGTGCTTTTCTATAAATATTTTCCTTTTCCTTTACATCAGCAATATTTTGTTCATTCATTACAATATCGGTATTTTTCTTTCTACCTTCTTGCTTTCTCATTTGTGCATATTTAAAATTTCTTTCAAGCTTTTTTGCCTTCTTGTTAGAAAGAATCTTGTTTGCAATAACTCCTCCACCACTAGAAATTGGTACAATTTCTGTTGACCCACTTGAACTTTTGATAACTGTAACCGCTTGTCTAGCACGATTCTGACGCTTTTTGGAAGCCAAAATAGACTTCCTTTGGTGTTTAGCAGTGATCTTTGGTTTATTTATAGAATTTTTAGATGGCATTGTCTGTATTTAATATAATCAACTAGCTATTAACATTTTATAAAATTTTTCATTCTTTCAAGTCTTGGTTGAAAAAAATTACCAAAATACATCAAATTCGCTATCGGAGGCTCGTTATTGAATCAAAACTTAAATGCATAATATATTATGACAGTTTTCAAGTCATACTTAAAAATCCTTTACTGACTAAAGTCTGGTTTCAGTCTAATTTAAATTGACCAAAACGTAACTGAAGCTATTTTATTTCATAAAACGTCCATTGTTTTGCAAACTAATGATTCTTTCAAAGATCTGTGAAAAATTGATAACTTTGTAATTTCAAATATTTTTTTCAATTTCGAAACTATCTCCAACATTTTTCAAACAAAAAAAATATCATAAGAAAAAGATCTTGTTTATCGATGAAACTATAACAGTAGTTTTATCAGTACATGTATACAATTTATAAAAATTTATCATATCTTGGAATTCATTCAGCAATACCTCTTTTTACTAGATTTTTCTGAACTTCTTGTCTGAGGTATTCAATCATTTCAGCTGGATTTGGAGCCTTAAAAACTGAAGTACCCGCTACAATGACATTTGCGCCAGCTTCAGCTGCAACTTCAACAGTACCTTTACCCAATCCACCGTCAACTTGAATATTCATGTTTGGAAATCTTTTCCTCAATTCTTCAACTTTTGGCATCATATCAGCCATAAATTTTTGACCCCCAAAACCTGGTTCGACTGTCATAACTAATGCCATATCTAACAATGGTGCTAATTCAAATAAAACATCAACACTAGTACCTGGTTTAATAGCACATGCTGCTTTCATACCATGTTCCTTAATGAGTTTAACAAGTTCAACTGGATTCTTCGTAGCTTCATAATGAAATGTATATTGATCTCCACCAGCCTTAGCAATTTCTGGAACCCATTGTTCAGGATTGGAAACCATCATATGACAATCAAAAAATTTGGTTCCAGGTGCATTTTCATCCCTTGGAACAGCTTTTCTTAATGCTCCAATAATAGGTGGGCCCATAGTGATATTTGGAACAAAATGTCCATCCATAACATCTAAATGAACCCAATCGGATCCACATTCAAACATCCGGTGACAATCACAACCAAGTTGTGCAAAATCTCCAGCAAGTAATGATGGTGCAATGATAGGTTTAACCATGTTTTGTGTAATCAAATGAGAGACACTGAACTCTTTGAAGGAAGTAAAACTTAGTTTCGAGTAAGGAAAAGAAATAAAAGAAAATCTCATAAACTCATGACTGGCTTGTAAAATTAGCCAGTCGAATTCCAGCCTTCATAAAATTTCCCCACAAATTTCTTCACTAGCTTAATTTAATGTACTACTACGCAATTTCCAAAATAATGCAAATACTTTTTAATTGTAAATATTACTATAATTTGGTTAAGAATAACATGATATACATATATAAGACAAACTGCTTATGATTGTTCATCTAAAGTTTTAAAGTACATTGGTGCAACATTGAATTTGATTCCCCTCTCTAATAACTTGGAGAAAGCAGTTGCAAAGTCATTCAAACATTTTTCTTCGTCTTCTGCATACTCCTTAACATACTTAAGGAAATTAGAATCTTTTTTCAGAGCCATATCTGCAGGCAACATCATTAGACTGTGTGTAGCTTCATCTTCATATTGTCTTTTACCTGTCCATTTTTTCTCTCTCCAATCTTCACTTAATAAAAGCTTGAAAAATTCATTTGAGACAACAGTTGGTGAAAAAGTCCATGGTCCATCGTATCCAGAATTTTGTACATGACATCTACCCAATGAGTGACCAACACCAATCAAACAAACCATTTCTTTATCAGTAAATCCCATTCTTTTGTTGAAAACTGTTCTAATATAGTCACCTTCCTCATGAGAAGCTGCAGGTAATCTTTCGTAAGGAGGAGTTGCATCTTCACCTAAATCAGTTCTACCAGGTCTCCACGCAACCTTTGGGCCTCCAAGCTCTTGAATAGCAACAACACCACCCAATGTGAATAAGTCACCATGTGATATTTCAGGAAACTTTTCATGAATTGATCTCAAATATTCAATTCCTTTAACTAGACCAGCATTTTCAGGATCAGCTTGTTCTTTTTTGAATCTCATAGTACCTGCAAAGGAACCACCTTTAGTATTTGTATTGTCATTTTGATCATAAGAACCGGAATTATGCCATGCAAGTCTAACAAGCAACGGTCCGTATGATCCATAATCATAATCATCAACATCAATTAACTTTTGTGCAATTGCATTGTACACTTGTTGATAGTATTCTTGTGTTTTCGCAACAGAAGCATCTCTGGCATTTGCCTCAAATTTAGAAGCACCAAAACCAAAAAGCGCCTTATCTAAAACGTTAGGGATTGGTGTCTTTGGATCCTTGCTTTGTTGATTATATGCATATGAAGCTATTGCACCAGTTGCAGCAACAGAACTCCAGAATAATGCATTGAATCTTGACTTGCTTGTATGCTTAAAAGTTGTGATTGCAGTACGGTAAGTAGCACTAGACATAATGATATTGATTGTTGTAAAAAGAGAGGTATTTTCTACAAATATCTAAATAAAACTTTGAGCAAACCACCCTCTTTTTAAGGAATCGGAGTTGGGCTAGCCTGATATATGGTGCTATTATTTATTTGACTTCTCATTTGTCAGAATATTTGGCGGGCCTCGAAACACGCGATGACCGCTATTGTTTTCAGAACAGAGGTTTACGTAAAATTGAAACTCTGGCTAGACGCCGAAAGCTTGCTGACATATTTTTTTACTGCGGGGTTATAGACTACTAGCAGTTATGTGCATTTGGCCTCAGATCTGGTTAACCACTAGGTTCGAATTACCAAAGTGATTTCACAAAACCCAATTAAATTAAGTTATCCTCCAAGGTTCAATGTAAAAGACTATTTTTATGTTTGTATGTGTCTAAATTACAAACACATCGATTGCAGTTAACAAATGAGGCACAAGTACTGCTAGCAATAGTTTCGTGCTAGTTTACAAGTATTTACAATGGATATATCATCTGAAGTGCTAAACGTTCAAAAATGATATGTAACTACAATCGAAACTTGCACAATCATAGGTAGCTCACTTTATTATCACGGAGCTGGTAATGATTTGCTAATTTGGGCTAATTTACCATTCAAAGAAGCCACTGAATTCTGGAATGAATATCCATAAGTAGAGAATGACAAAGCAATGTGAAATGTAAAAAAGCATGTATGAAAAATTAGTAAAATTATCTGTTAGTAGTTGGTTAAAAATCTATTTGAATAACTTATAATTCTTCAACAACGTGACCTCTTTCAGAGACGTAAATACCATCCAAGAACTTTCTGATATCCTTGTTTCTGACTCTACAAATTTGTTGAACATCTGCACAACATTGAGAAACATCTTCAACAGAGTTACCGTAAACAGTTAATTCATCCTTTTGGTTCTTAGAGAGTTCTGCAGTAACACCTTCTGGGACTGGAACATTTCTGACCTTTCTGTCACCCAAGAAGTTTCTGATTTCAATGACTTTACCCTTTTCACCATCAATAATGTTAACATTGATTGGGAAATGCGCAGAGACAAATCTCATCTTGTACTTGTAACCAACAGTAACACCCTTGATTAAGTTGGTGATTAAAGACTTAACAGTTCTTAAGGTTGCAACGTGCTTTCTGTCACCATTGTGGACGTAAAGCTTGATTTGTCTGTTAGAGACTTTTTCAAAAGCAACATCGACGTGCTTTAAAGCCTTAACTAATTCACCTCTTGGACCAGTAACCTTGATGATTCTAGCCTTGATAGAAACAGTGACGTTTTCTGGGATAGCAATGGATTCAACGGATTGGACGTACTTCATTTTGGTGAAAGGTTGACTGTTAGAAGAGAGTGAGCAAAGGAAACCCGAAGTGATCAAGAATTGGGAGATTTTCCATTAAAAACGAAAAGTTTGACAATTCGCACTTGCCGTTTTTTTCAAATTTCTCCACAATACAAAAAGATTGTGCGTCTTTTTGTCTTCATTGGTGGAAGTCGATCGACGCGTTATGACCTGGACACCTCACTATAAAAAGTTACCGGGTAAACATTGGAATTTCAAAGTTTATGGAGATAATGTAAACCAGAAGTGACTAAACCAGGATATGTTCAACACTTAGCTATATCAAATAGGTGTTCCCGTTAGATATGTTCTGCAATATATCTTTGTCATTGCGTTTAGTTACCAAGGGTAATGCCGTTAGAGCGTTCCATTTTACAAGTCGAGTCAATGCATCAAAGGCTGAGAGGAAGCTCAGAGCTATCGAAAAGAAGAAGAAGAACATCACTTTCAAGAATGCGTTAGAGAACAAGAAGGAGAAAGTAGATCCTGTTTTAGGTAAACCTTCCAATGCATTTATTGAAAGATTGAAGATGGAAATATCGCAACCGAATATCTTAGCAAAAGGATACGATATAAATGACGTTGATAGACTCTTATTTGGTGCAAAGGAAATCAGATTACAGAAAATTAATGATCAGAATCTTTTATCCGTTGCAGCAGAAACCACAGAAATTGAAGAGAACGAAAAGAGAGAAATTGTGATGAGAATCTTGAATTTGAGAAATGCTGATAATGTTGAAATACAGAAAAAATTGAACAAACTAGCTATTGCTGAATTTCAAAGATTTGAAGGTGATACGGGTTCTAGTGAAGTACAAGCAGCATGTGCAACTATTGAAATCTATAACCTTATGGAACATATCAAACAAAATCCACAAGATCTATTACATATTAGAAAGGTTAGAATGTTGACTCAAAAGAGACAAAGAATATTAAGATACTTGAAGAGAGATGAACCCCAAAGGTACTTCTGGACTATTGAAAAGCTTGGACTAACTGATGAAAATGTACACATGGAATTTAACATGGATAGAAAATACATGGATCAATTTGAAATCTGGCCTGGTAGACAATTAGTCAAATTGAATAAGAAGGAAAATGAAGAAATTAAGAGAAAGAGAAGAATGGAAAGACATGCAATTAAAAAATTATTAAGTCAGGGTGCAAATGCAGAAACCGAAGCATAATGTTAGAAATCCACTTGTAAATACTATTACTATACATGAATTATGCAATATCTTTGTAATTTTAAACATCACCAATTTCGTATTCCCCTTCTGGTGCATTCACTATTTGCAGAAACTTTTCACATTTAGGTAACTCTTCTGCAACATGGCCAATGATAAGGCAAGTTGTATCGATGTGATCGATAAGGAGTTTACCCTTGATAAGATCTTCATCATTCATTGCACTTAATGCTTCATCAAGAATTAGAATTTTAGGATTATTTATTAATGCACGTAATAGAAGTACTAACTTCTGTTTACTTATGTCTAATTCACCAAATTTTGTGTCCTTCAGATGATTTATTTCAAGCATTGATAAAAATTTCTCGATCTTTTCTGATTGCCTTTGTGTTAAATCCTTGGGAGGAACAAAAGATCCTACCAAATAGCCAGTAGAAATAGTTTGAATAGTTGTGTGATGCTTAGGATAAATAGCATGCAATTCTGGAGACGTCATCCCAATATATTTGTTAGTATCAAAGTAATTAACTTTTCCCGGCGACCTTGCAACTCCAAAAACTTTGATTGATTTGTTCCATGATTGCGGATGATCTAAAGTGATGAGGGATAACAAAGTAGTTTTGCCAGAGCCATTTCTACCTCTAATGTGCCATTTTTCACCTTCTTTAACTATCCAATTCAAATCTTTAATGACTGTAACTCCCTTATATTTAATGTTAGTTTTATTCATTTCGATAATTTTCTCATAAGTAGAGTGGTGTTCCTCTTGAAGCAAATAGTACTGTGACTCTAAGTTATGTTGAATTTTACCTTCTAAAGATTTATGCTTCCTCATAAAATTATCCTTTAGTTTTTGTAAATCGTATAGTAATTCATCTCTTTTACCTTGCTTGATGATTCCAGAATCTCCAACGATTATAACATCAGATATCCACTTTGGAATATCATCCTGTGATCTAAAACCTAAAACCAACGTAGTTTGTATCTCATCGTGGTTGCTGACATCTTGCAACACATTATCAACTAATTGAGCTGTCTTTGGATCTAACCCTAAAAATGGATCATCAATACATAAAAGAGTAGGTTCATTGTATAACTCTCTAGCTATTCTTGCCCTACGAAATTGTCCATTACTTAATGTAGTGATGAAGTTATTTTCAAGCTGCTTCAAATCTAAACTAATTAGTAATCGTTCTATCTTTTTCTCATCATAAACAATATTAGAATTGTAAGACTTATTTGCTACAAAATCTTTCAAATATTCATCAACTTCTAAATCTTTGAAAAATTCGTACCTTGATGATAGATGCGTGAAACCACCACTGGAATTGGATGCACCATGACCCCATGATCCATTGTTGACAAATTTCAGCAACTCTGTCTTGAATTTGGGATTTGTTAAAGAAGCAGGAAATGTCCTCGAGTTGATGGGACGAGCGATGTACCGGTTAGCCAATACCGATAGAAAATCGGTTTTATATGCATCTCCGATAACGGCCAATGTTTTCCTCGGATAGACCTTACAGCTGATTGGACTGGAAAAAACCGGCCTTGGATTGACGGCTTTAAGAGCAGTACCTGATGCTCTCAAGAACCATGCTTCATAGATACTCACCAAGGAATGCATTGTCTAACTTCTGGTGATGATGTCTAGTGTTGCTCGTTTAAGATCAGGAATATAATCAGTGGGGTTGATCTACTGGAGACGATCGACCGCGAAACAGCACCGGGTATGGCCGGATTGAAATTCAAGAAACGGAGACAGATCGATCGCGCAGTGGTGAGTGGACTCTAAGCTTAGCGAAGAGCTCCAATGTTGGTTGGAAAATGCAGCCCGTGTGCATGTTTACGTATAATGTGTTGATGTCTCTTTGTTTGCAGGCAAGTGATTAGCAGCACAACCATACGTTAGATTACATAGGCCTGACCGACATTCCAACTGCTTTTTTATAGATTTGATTTATTGTATTCTATCTTATATCAATTATCTCCCCATCAATCATTTGTGAAAACAGCCTCAATTATAGCGTGCGTTATTTAATATCGGAATCATCAACTTATTTCCCTCAATCAATTTTGGATAACATTATTATTGCATTCCCTTCAAACTTGATCTATTTTTAATATGAGTGATTACTATGATATCAGTGAATTATCATCTCGTGTGCCTGATCCACCTGTCAGTGATCTTTCCATTGAAGAGAAAGCAGAACGTGAATTTGGTACACTAACTAGCAAAAAATACCTTTGTACTGCACAACATATCAAAGGAGAACCAATAAAGGAACAGAAACTTGATGAACCTCCATATTATATAGTTTTAACCACATATTTGGACTATTTGTTTTTAATTATCATTGGACATATAAAAGATTTTTTAGGAATGACATTTATGCCACAACATTTTTCAGCAATGGTTCCCAAAAATGGATATCCTCCGTGGTATTCTGCATTTGAATCTTTCTATCCTAGAAGATTGAAAAAAAGACTTGATGATTGTTTTGCAAGACCAATCAGTGGGGTTCCTGGTAGATACATCAATGTTTTTAACAGAGGTACACCAGATTATAATGATACTTTTTACTATGATGGTACAGTTACTCCTTGCTTGAATCTATCATCTTACAATTATTTAGGATTTGCTCAAAGTGTTGGAAGATGTACTGATGATGCTGTTGAAGCCGTAAAAAAATATGGTACATCCTCTTGTGGACCTAGAAATATTATTGGTAACACTGATTTACATGTTGAAACTGAGAGGATTTTGGCTAATTTTTTGGGTAAAGAAGCAGCTATTTTATTCAGTATGGGTTGGGGTACGAATGCACATTTATTCACATCCTTAGTCAATTCAAAGTGTTTGGTTATTTCCGATTCATTAAATCATGCTTCAATCAGATTTGGTATTAGACTATCGGGTGCAGCAGTTAAAGTTTTCCCTCATAATGATATTGGAGCACTAGAAAAGATCTTGAGAGATTCCATTTCACAAGGACAATCAAAATCTCATAGACCATGGAAAAAAATCTTTGTTTGTGTTGAAGGTTTATATTCAATGGAGGGTACTTATTGTAATCTACCTGCAATTGTGGCATTAAAGGAGAAATATAAATTTCACTTGTTTGTTGATGAAGCTCATTCTATTGGTGCTCTGGGTGAACATGGTAAAGGTATTTGTGAATATTATAATGTTGATCCTAATGATGTAGATATTTTAATGGGTACATTAACCAAATCTTTTGGTGCAGCTGGTGGATATGTGTCGGCTCGTAAAAATGTTATCGATAGATTGAAACTGGACATTACTGCAAACAACTATAGTGAAAGTATCCCACCAGCAGTTTTGCAACAAATTTCAACTTCAATGAGAATTATTGCTGGTGAGCTGAATGGTAATGAAGGTAAGGAAAGACTACAAAGAATTGCATTTAACTCTAAGTATTTGAGATTGGGATTGAAGCGATTAGGATTTATTGTTTATGGTGCTGATGATTCCCCCGTTATTCCATTGTTATTATTTAATCCATCCAAAATGCCAGGTTTTTGTAGATTGATGTTTGAAAGAGGAGTAGCAACAGTTATTGTGGGATATCCTGCTACTGATATCATTTCATCAAGAGTTAGATTTTGTATGTCTGCAGCACTTACAAAGGAAGATATTGATAAAATTCTTGCAATATGTGCTGACATTGGTGACAAACTAAATTTGAAGTTCTCTACTGGTATTGCAGGTGGTTCAAAACATCCAGATGATTACAAAAAGGGCATCAAACCAAGATGGACCATTGAAGAAGTATTAGCCACAACAGCTGATGATTGTATTAAACATGAGCTTTATTGAACCAATTTTATTCATGATAATACTACTTAATTAATAGAAATAATTCATTTATACCGAGTAAAAAAAATGTTAAACATTAAGATTTCAATACTACAGAACTGTAATAATCAATCTCTTCATGATATATGCAATATCCGCAAAAAAAACATTAAACTATTTGAGATTGTCACCAATGTAACCTATTAAACCAAGTAAAAATCCTGCTCCAAGAATTGCACCTGAATTGTAGTAGCTTTCCAAAATAGATGGTAGAATGGAATTGAGAGTAGCTTCAGTTAATGCAATTTTTTTAACAGTAGGAACCTCTACTTGAACTTCCTTCTCAACAACCTTTGGTGATTCACCCAGAATATTATAATTAGAATTATCAAGATTGGATGTTTCTTCAGGTTGAGGAACGGTTTCTTTGACAACCCTTGTTTCAGTAGTGTAGGTAGTTTCTTCTTCTGTGTTGTTTAAAATTTTTTGCTCATTACTAAATGTAGAATAGTAATTATAAGCTAAGGCAATTGGAAAACTTAATGCTGCATAAATCAAGTATGGATGTTTTCCATAAGATGGAGAATTAGTGTAAGCTTGATATAAAAGATATGAAGCAAGAGAACCAAGACTCCAAAATTGGCCTCTAATAATAGTAATTATAGAGGTTAGTTTGTTCTTGAATTCGGCAGTTGGAGAACCAGAAGACTTCAAAAGTTCAGGGACTTGTATTTGGGATGAGTAAAGGAAAAGACTTGATGAAAGGCCCAATGAGCCGATACCGACGAGTTTAACAATTGTTAAGCATTTACCCATTATTGTTTCCTTATTTGATTTAATGAGATTGGATATTTAAAAGAAGTATATAGAAATGAAAGAAGAGAAGATTACATTGAAGCAGAGCCCAAAAGTAGAATTGATATGACAAGGAGGTGAGCATCGACTCCTAACCCTTCCCATCCCCAGTTTTTCTCTGCGCTGGGAAGCGCACGAACACCCTCGACGGTCTGAGCCGCCGGTGCCAGGGATAGGAGGAGAAGTAATGCAACAAAGGATAAGTGGATAGACAGACTGGTTGTATACTACTCAAATATAAACAACACGTTGGTATATAGGTAATGTTAATAAATCAAAATGCAGCGAGGAATAAACATAACAATGCAAATGCGCTAGTTGATGTAGACTGTTTCGAGCCATCATTTTTGTGCTTGCTGGTAGATATACTGGAAACAGTGGATTGCGATGCAACGGAATTAGAAAATGTCATAGTTGATGAAGATGACTCTGTTGTGGAAGATGACTTGATTGAAGTGGTATTTGATGACTTTGCAATGGATTTATTAGAGGAGGAATGGGATGTTGATACCGAAGAACTTAGTGGTGAGAATGAGCTGGTAGTTGATGAAGGCACAATAGTACTTGATGATGATGTTTCAGTGACCTTCGATGAAGAGGCCGAATTGGAACTTGAAGTTGAACTTGTAGCTGAAGTTGAAGTTGACGACAAAGACGACAGAGAAGACTCGGTATCAGAACTAAAAGACGATGATGACGATGTAGTTGTCGAGGAGGATGATACGGTTGTCGATGAACTCAATGATGTAGTAGACGAAAGAGAAGAAGAAGATGATGACGTGCTAGTAGTGGCTAAATTAGAAGAAACTAAAGTAGGCTTTGAATTGACACTGAAAGAGTCATAACGTGCACCATATGTACTACTCAACTCAGGTTGTTTTGCATGTGGAATCTCCCCAGTGATGAGATCAATTTTAGGACTTCCACCTTTGTTGGTACCTTTGGCTAGAGCTATTTTCATACTTTCCAAATCTGCAACCATGTAAACAGAGCTCAAGAATGACTGTCCCAATGTCATATATCTTTCATTTGACGATGACAAGATACCAAATGCACATTTGTCAGAAACAGAATTATCTTGATTGTAGAGATTGATCAAGAAGTTTGCAAATGGAATATCAAGTTCCAGACCTTGAAAATTAAATCTTAAGAGTGCATCCTTTCCGATCGAACAGTCAGCAATATAGTAACCTAGAGTATTTGAATATGAAAGACCAAAAAGTTGAATCAATGAATTAACAATACTATCGGGGAAATATGATAGGGTTGTGCCTGTATCTAACAAAGCTGCAATAGCACCATTTCCAATATCTGCAACCTGCGAGTTGCTTGATGAAATATATTTCAGCTCGTTGACAGTAACAGTTAATTGAATAGGACTTGGAACATTACTTCCATAAAGTGCATTAACAATTGGTAAACTGACCAAGTTGCCATCATATTTAGAGGAATCAATGGCACCAAACAAAATTTCAGAATTTGAAGAGTCATCTAAAAATACAGAATATGCTGCCTTGTTAATTATGTTATCACCAACAAGTTTTAAAGGGAGATTCTCATACGTATAGCGCCCGATTCCCATAGCTGTTGTTTCTAATCCTGCGAGGCCAATACCTAAAACACCTTGAGCATTGTCGGTATAATCACAAATAGCAAGATTTGCATTTTCAATGTTGAGTCCACCAAAACTGATAGAATCTTGGCCCCAAGTACCCTTAGCAAATGTATTATCATCATACGATATGCTGAAAGATGTGTAGTTGGACTTAAATGAGGTTGAAGAAGACTCGTCAAAAGTACCATATTGTGAACAATCAATTTGGGATACTGTATCCTTGTTGTGAAGTTGAGCCGATGACATAGTGTTCTCTTCAGAATTTTGACCAAGAAAGAAGTCTAAGCTAATGCCCTTGTTGGAGCTGAGTGGACCTGTAGTACCAGACTTACATAGTGTGTTATTAGACCCAACAATCCAAAAATCTGAAGATCCAGTATCAACAAGAACTCCAACTTTTTGCTGATTTGATCCGACTTCAATTTCCGCCATATAAAAAGTGTTTTCATCAATCAATTTAAGAGAAACAAAATTTTCTTCATTATCCCGTTTGACAAGACTATTTTTCACTGTTCTTTTACCTACCACTTTCTTTGCTGATAAGGACCAGTATTTTTCATGATCCGCTAATGAACAACCAATGATGGCCAAGAGAATGTAAAACGGCAGCATGATATCCTGTATACTATGCTGCTTAATTTAGACAAGAAATGATCAAGACAGGCAAAGATACGACACCAACGTCTGTGTCCCAAAATTTGTCAACCTCAACAGTTTTGATATCCACATTATGCTTGGAAAAAAAACTGACATCATTGTAACATTGAAGACCCAATCAAGAGAAGTTTGTGGTTAGTGGCAGGTTTTCGCGCCAGGAAGTATTATTACTTTTCTGAATCGGGAAATTTTTAATTTAATGTTGCTTAAAATAGATCTTTAAAACCAGCAAACTATTCAAAGTTCCTGGTTAACTTTTATATGATGAAAAGCTAATACAAAAGTGTTATAGATGCAACGTGCTTGTAATAAATTAGCATAGCCAGAAACTATTCAAAAAATATCAATAATGACAATAATGTGTAACAGAAAGAGTAAGTGGTTCGTTTTGTTCCATATGCGGAAAGTGAAGTCGTTGTGATTGACATTACACTAGAGCTGGTTAGTGCCGTGAATGTTGGTGATGGCATCACTTGAACGAACGTCGTATGTGAGCCACCATACGTTCTGTCTAAAGGTGGGGATTTTGCAAGAAGAGGTTCATCTAGAGAATCAATATTAGATTGTGTTGAATTTGTAGCTTTTGCTATAGAAATTGATCTATCTTCCCAATCGAAGATTGTATAATACTGTTTCATAAAATTGTTTCCTAATACAATGTAATTGTTAGAAGTGAAACTAATGTTTAAAGCACATTGATTTCCACTTGTTTTGACGAAGTTATCACTCAGGGGAACGCCAAACAAAGAGCCATGAAATTCAAAAGTCAACTTTTTTGCTTTCAAATTATTACAGTTTGTGATAAAGATGTTACTTGAAACTTTCTGTAAGTTCAGTTCATCTATAAATGCATTCATCATCTTTTGAGGAAACTGTAGTTGAGAAGATCCAGAGTCAATTAATACAGGAACAAAACCACTAAAGAGTTTTTTATTCTTCCCTTCTTCCTCTATACCTAGGCTATTCATAGTTATAGCACCAATTTTATATGTTTCAAATTCACTTAGATCAATCATAGGAAATGTTAGAAGCGTTCCTGTGTATTTTGAGTGATCCACAGCTCCAAAGAGAATTTCTCCCTTTGTTTCATTTAAGTATATCGAATAAGAAGCTCGTCCTACTTTTCCATTATTGACTAACTGAAATGGAAAGTTGGCGTACGTATAATTCTGTTTCAAAGCAGTATATTCCATTTCCAGTGCACCAATTCCGAGAATACCTACACCTTCACTGGAAGTATTTGCAACTGCCAAGTTCAGCATACCAAGATTTTGTTCTTCATTGATTACTATTTCCTGCAAATAACTCCCATAAGCATACTGAAAAGAACTATATACAACACTGAAATCACTGTTGTTGTAATCAACTGAGGTTGATAATGTGGGGTCGAAGGTTCCATAAATTGAGCAGTTGATGTAGTAGGTATTTCTCATATGTCCCCAAGTTTCTATTTGAAAATCCAAAGAAGTATTAGTTTTGAAATCATTGGGAGCACAATTTGTATTCAGCTTGGAAGGTACCCAGAAGTCAGAAGAACCTGTGTCGACTATTACAGAAACAGGGTCAAGTTCAGAGCCAACTAAGAATTTTGCAATTGGTTCATTGTTGATCATGTCAACATTTAGTTGCACAAATTCTGATGTTTCTCTTTTATGTTGATTGGCTACCCTTTCAGGAACATCTTGTGCAAAACATAGCACTATTAAAGTAATTAGAGCCAAAGGTAAGTTGATCATGCTACTATCCCATGCAGTTATTACTATAAAAAAAAGGCATCTCTTCAAGTGAATAGCAATAGTTATAGACTGAAATATGAAATTATTAAATTCTAAAACTTTACAAGAGAAACAGAAATGCGACAAGGTTTCTTTTTTTTCCAGTTTCACAATTTGATCCAGAACCATCCTTTGGTAGCTGAATTTGGAAATTTTGTAAAACTGGTGTTATCACTACAATTACTTCTGTATAAGCCTCTGACGATTCCAAGTTGGGCAATCGGCAACCGCTAAGCTATTTAATAATAATACGAAGTGTTGTAAGTACGATGTTAAATGAAAGTTGAGACATTTAAGGAAGTGTAACACATTAGCACGTGATCAATTGAAACAATAGAAATTTATTATATTCATCACAATTTTAGTTTGTGTTCTCTACAAATTATTTTAGGAAAGGCATTATATGCAGCATAAAGTAGGGAAAGAGATACTATGAGTGCCAAAGATAAAACAAAAAATGGAGATAAACAGCTTCTTCTACTTGATCGAGCTGTAACGGAACTAGCAGATAACAAAGATGCGATGAATCATATCTTATCAGCGGGCGAGTCATTTGTGGCTGCTCTGGAACACCTGGTTGATGAGACTGACACTGATAGTCTGGAATCAATATCAGGAAAAATTGAGGATTACTATAAAGATTATATTAGTGAACTAGAAGGATCTGACCAGAAGCTTACTAAAGTTATTAAAAACACTAGTACTGTAATTGAAAGTTGTAATAATGGATGGTCTATCGAAGATATCATCGAATCAAGTATCGGAGAGATTCCTACGTTGCCATTCAATGATGTTAAGAAACTTATTGGACTAGATCAACTTCGAGATGGTAATATATACGATGATTTATTAGGAAACGATGAGGAAATTGAATTGTTGAAGCAGAAGTTTGAAGAATTATGGCAATTGGAAGACTATTTAGAAAAGGAGAATTATACACCAATCTGGAATTGGTTGAGTGATCATGAATGGGCGCAAAGGGTAGAAAGGGAAAATGATGGAACTGGTTGTCAATTTACATTAAAAGGATGCTTAGCCAGTAAAATACACAGACAAGCAATGAAAGTTTTATTGGGGAATAATAACGAAGTACCAAACCAGGGAAACTCGGTGTTAGATTCGAACATAAATGACGATAATTCTAGTGACGATCATATTACTAAGGATGTGATGTTGAGAAAGCTTCGAGCTGCCTTTTGGGCAGACACGAACTTTCAAGCAGAGTCACCTTTGTTACGAGTTTTAATAGCGGGACATTTAGGACTTGGACAACTAGTAAAAATGCAACAATTGGTTAAACGACGTAGAAGTTCTGCATCGGCAGCAGTAGCTGGTCTTAGCCTTGGATCACAATCAGGAAAGCTGGTGGAGTTACAAAATAAGACAGAAGTAGATTCAGCGTCTCTTAAATTCTCCAATCCTTCGGATCTTGCACAAGAAATTGAGGTTCCTGATATGGTTGGTGGACATCCCGTACACGTTTGTCCAGTTCTGAGACAGATGACAGGGAAACAGAACGTTGCACTTGCATTGCCATGTGGTCATATTATAAGTAAACAAGCGCTAGAGAAACTAGCTGGTGGATCAGTGGGAGAGATGAGAAGTTCTCGTGGTGGACCTCTTGGCCATGAAACTGTGAAATGTCCATATTGCCCTCAAAGAAGCCAAAGGTTATCGGCAGAGCCTGTTGTATTTGTTGATTTATAGCTTCTAGTTTAATTGATTGTGTGATATTGATAAGCATTCCTTGTTGTGTGGGATGAAAGTAGATCGACGTAAATACGGCTATCTTTATCTTAGCCGAAGGCATGTTTCTCGGCTTTTATTAACCCGAATTTAGGCAAAAAAGTCGAATAGTTCAATAGTTTCAATTTAGAAATTCTTACGTCTATATCGCAGAAAATTAAGGCTTGGGAAAGTTGCTGAGCCTTCGATAACTGAAAAATATGGAAAAATTTCTTACACACAGGCCATTCTACCACTACGCTTTTATTGCTGAGGTGTTGTGTTGTAGAATTCAGCAAAGAAACATGGTTGATAAGAGAAGGTCAAGAAAGAAAAGAAGAACAGAAGTATCATCAAGTGAGGAGCAGACATCTTCGGAGTCTGAGGTCGAACAACAATCACAACAAATGTCCACAGATGCTGTGGCCAATGATGTCGAAGAGATAACGATAACGGCTGAAAATATACCTTCTATTGATAATCTTAATTTACATAATAAAAATAAACAATCTGCTACAACCGCAGATATTGTGAAGACTAAACTTGCTCTTCAACAGATTGTAGATGCTGCATCCACGATAAATACTAACTCTACCGTTTCTGGAACTATTCCTGCTGATGAATGGCTTACTATGATGCTCGGTGAATATGGAGATGATATTGATGCACTGAGAACAAAAGCAGCTGATTTCAAAGGAGAATCTATTGCCCTCTTAGCAGACTTACTCCGTACATCGGCAAATGTATTTGCCCAACATTAGTGCAAAATCTGTTTTTAGCAAAGTCATATGTAACATACTGAATCATTACTATACCATGTAAAATTAAGGAGACACTAGTTGAACAATACGATATTTGTGTAATTTGGGGGTGATGTATGACCGAGCACAATGAGAATTAATAACCTCTGACTAAATTTAGCACGTTCTGTAGCTCGTTCGCTTCAATTAATTGTCAGCGCTAAGGCCACTACTTCCGAGAGTTCGCGTCGAGGCTGAAATTTTAAGTAGTTCCTGCAAATTAATGCTGCTGCGGATTTCGTGTCGCCCGTCCCATGCACGGGTCTCAGTTAAAATTCATGAACAAAGCCTTTCTTCTGCAACTTTATTTCATTGTATTCTTTCTTCTCTTCACAACGCCTTTAGCTTATTAACAATTATCAAGAATGAAAATATCACAACTTATTTGGTCAGTGTTTATAGGTCTTTCTACAACGATAGCTTCGCCGTTACCTTTATCAGGTGACACTAATGACCAAGAAAAATACTTTAAAATTCAAGCACAGAAACTTAGAGGTTCCACTATACATGATGCCAAAGTTGGTGCTCAGCCGGTCGGTTTGATTAAGAGAGATGTTGATCCTTATAATTCGAATGATGAATATCTTTTTATGGGATTGACCAATGAAAATACATTCTACATGTCGGAAATCGAGATAGGTACACCTCCACAAAAAGTTGGTGTTTTGGTGGATACAGGTTCTTCTGATCTTTGGGTGGTTGCTACTAATAACTCGTATTGTGAATCTGGTACTGGAGGTCCATTAAATAAAGCTATTGATAGATCCTCAATTGTTAACTGGAATGATTTACCAACACATGACAATTCAACAGTTGATGAAGCTGTCAATTTGATATCTGCACAAAATAAAGCTACATCTAGTAGTTCACTTATTGATTGTTCTCAATATGGTACTTTTACTTTCCAAGATTCTCAAACATTTGTTTCTAATGGCACTGCATTTTCTATCACTTATGCTGATCAAACTTTTGCAAGAGGTACATGGGCTCATGATGATGTTATAATTAATGGTGCAAATGTCACCGATCTTTCCTTTGCTGTTTGTGATGATGCAGACAATGCAATGGGTGTTTTTGGTATTGGTTTAGCTGGTCTTGAAACCACATATTCAGGATCAAGTTCACTGTCGTCTTTTTTCACAAGAAGTCAATACAAGTATGAAAATTTACCCCTCAAGCTAAAATCTTTAGGTATAATTGATTATGTTGCTTACTCAGTTTACTTGAATAATGCAGATGCAGAATTTGCGAATATCTTATTTGGAGCTGTTGATACTACAAAATATACTGGTGATTTGGTTGCCTTCCCAATAATAAATAGTCATAAATCTCAAGGATACAACGAACCAATTGAGCTTGAGATCACTCTCAATTCAATTTCTTTGATCAACAATAAGGATAGACAACAAGCAACTATTGCATCAGGAGCTGCACCAGCTTTGCTTGATACAGGTACTACTTTAACCTATATTCCTAAATCTATTCATGATACTATATTGGAATTAGTTAACGCCCAATACTCTGCTTCCATTGGATATTACATTGTTAGATGTTCAGCAGTATCCGACCTTTCTCTAAATTTCAATTTCCAAGGTTTCAATGTTAACATTCCTTTCAGTGATTTTTTAATTCAATTAACTACCACATCTGGTGCTGTTTCTCAATCATGTATGGTTGGTCTACAACCTAATAGTGAAGACACATTTACACTAGGTGATAACTTTCTCAGAAGTGTTTATATGGTTGCAGATTACGAAAAGTTGGAAATTGCATTGGGTATTGCCGATCATACCAACTCCAATAATGAAAACATTCAAGTCATAAAATCTGCTATTCCAAATGCAGTCACACCAGCATCATCATTACTCTGGGGAGCTTCCGCTACAACTCTTTCAGTTTCCACGAATGCTGCAATGTCTGATATACCTCAGGGACAATCATACTCTTTTACATCTGGATCAATAGAGACAGGTTCTCCAACTACGACTAGAAGAACCGGTATTGATAGTACTAGTATTACTAATACTGCACGTGCTACTACTTCTACAGTTTCTTCGATATCCAGTACAAGTAGAAATGGTGCTGTCAGGAATTCTTTCAACAATTTTGCAGGTGTTGGTATGTTAGTTGCTGCTTTACTATAATAAATTGAAAGATACCATTCGATACCCTTCCACGTTTACAAAATTGTGTTTCATTTTTAAATGATTGTTTTTAAAAACTTTTTTTATATCATTTTGTATCTTATTTAACGTTTTATCATTTATATTTTGTCTTCTTGACAACAGAAAATCTTTTTATTAGTTGCCACAAATTCATTTGTGTAGTAGGTGTTGAACTATTGAGAGATCTAAGTAAGAGAGCAACATTTGCTTTTGATTTTATAAAAGTGGTATTGAGTTCAAGATAACCATTTTCAAACTGATTAAATTTTGAATCAATAGTAATTGATCGGTAAAGTTTAGTTAGAGATAGTTCATGTAGGCTATTGTACTATGCATGATCTGAAGACTGGCTAGAATCTGAGCCGCGCGCATCGAGTACTATCGATCAATTAATGTGTGCAATACAGCCGAAAACTAGAAAAAGTACATTTAATTTAAATTGAGTTAGGTCATACTTCACCCATTGAGCAATAAAATGACTACATTCATTCATCTTCCTAATAAATCTACTGAAAACTATGATTGGAATAGTGTCCTTAAAAAGTTCTTAACCTCGACATTCGGGAGGTCATTTACTGAGGAATTGGCTAACCCTATTGAACAACTCAATAGACTAAGGATTAGTATTGAACATACAAATCACAAAGATGGTGAGAATACAATTCAATTATATATGGATTACATTACTCAGTTAAACTCATTAGGATTACGATTACCTATGGAAATAGTAATCAAGGATCCTTTCAAATGGTCAGACGCTTTTGCCTCCAAATCGACCTTGGTTGAGCAAAAATCGCTTTCCTTCGAAAAAGCTTCAGTTATGTTCAATTTGGCTTCAATTTATGCGTATCTTGGTGCTGTCTCTTCTTCTTCAATGGATTGGAAATTAGCAGTCAATTATTTTACGTCTGCCGCAGGTGTATTGAAATTTATATCTACTCAGTTTCTACATGCACCAACTAATGATCTCAAAGTTGATTTGACCAAAGGATTCTCCATTTTGATGGTTGCACAATCACAAGAGTGTTTTTTATGGAATTACATGCAATCTGATGGTGTAAAGCATTCCCTTGCTGCTAGATTGGCCGAAGGTACCAGTCTTTCATATAGAAAGGCAGCAGATAATATCAGCAATTCTGAAATCTCAATAGATAGTGAGAAAGAGGTTGAGTTCAAATCTTGTTATTTTCATACTTTTGCTCTCTTCCATTATGCACAAAGTTATGCAGACTCCAATAAGGTAGGCTTCGCTATTGCTATCAATAGAATGGCAAAGAAACAGATAGGAGAAGGCAAAAGATTATATCTCAAGTTTAAAGGCAAAATAGAAGAGGGTTTGCATAGACTGTTGTTGGATATTGAAACAGAAATTGACACCAAGACAAAAGAATGGGAAAAGGATAACGACTTGATCTACCATGATACGATTCCTGAGAGTTGTAATGTACCCACAATTAAATATATGGATGGTGCCAAAGCCAAAGATTTTGAATCTATATTAAAATCTTTCTCTCCTACTGATCTTTTTGCCAAAATTGTACCAATGGAAGCACATCAAAGTATGTCCATATATTCTGAAAGGCAAGCCGAAATTGTAAGAAAATATAATGAAAGCGTTGCTATCGCCAATGAAGAGGTTATAAGTTTGTTTGAGTTCTCCAATTTGTCAGTAACTTTAGGTGAAATACAGAATTTGTTGAGATCTGATAATGCTTTATTAGTTGAAGAAGAAGAAAGAGAAAAACAACAAGATTATCCACGAGTTTTGGCTATAGCCCATGAAATATCCACATCATTTGATAAAAACTTTACCAAGGAAATGGAAAATATTGAAAATAAGCGTGAAATGATAAGTGCTAAGTTGAAAGATATTGATGAACACCTGACAAGAGATGAGAAGAATATGCTCATCAAAGGACTAAGCTTAAATGCTGAACTATTTAAAATTAAGGATGAAGTCTGTTCTACCCGTAGAATTTTGAAAGAAGCCTCTCTCAGTGATTCAAAACTGATTGATTTATGGAGTAAGTTTGAAGCTGAGATTGATGTCCTATATGGGGGCGCCGAGAGTGTGCAGCGTTGGTTATCTTCATTCAATGATAATTCATTAACTGAAAAGGTATCTTTACTTGATTTGGATGATGGATTGGGATCAGAAACCGATTTGTTGAACGCCCAGGATTTGATTGATATGGTTTATTCAGCAAAAAGATCACTAGAGCTTTTATCGAAAGAGAGAACATCTACCTTAACTGATTTAAAAGGTGCCATGCATGATGAAGATATTTCTTCCGTCTTAATCAAATACAATGGTGCTTCCAAAGACGAATTAAATGAAGTGTTTGATGATTTACTTGATAAATACAAGAGCTATACCACACGCCTGGATAATTTGATATACATCCAAGATGAGAAAATCCTAGAATTCAAAGATGCATTGTCGAGATTACTGGATTTGCCTCTTGTTAAAAAGAAGATGGAAGAAAAGAAAAAAAACAGAGGAACTGTCAAAAATAAGCTTGCAAAATTGATTAGTGCTTATGAAACTTGGAAAGTTTGTTCGAAAGGTGTGAATGAGGCACTAGGTTTTTATACCAAATTGTGGGAAAGGGTTTTGAGTATTGATAAGCGTGTAACAGAAGTTGTGAACATGAGAGGGAATGCTGCTCATAGTGAAAGTATGGGAAATTTTGCTCCGAATACTCCACAATATCCTGCTGCACATCATTCGAGTTATCCGCATCATTCGACAACTCCTTTTTTTCCTACCCAAAGTCAACCATCCCCTCCAAGTTACACGAACGTTGTAAATGGCAATAATTTTCCTGCTCCTCCACTTCCGTCAAAGCCAACAGAAAATCAGCCTTATTCTACGCCATCTGTATTTGAACCAAACATGTATTCGCAGTTTGGACAATCTTGGAAGAAACAGTGACTTTTATAATCAGTACTTCGAAGTTTATACAATTTTTAGCTCCTAGGATCTGGATCAACGCAGCTTGTCTTGAAAAATTTGTGTCATGTCGAGATAAAAAAATTCAGCTACAGTACGTACGCAACATGCAAATGTATTAACGATGGATCTCAGAACCGAATAAAAGTATGTTGATCTGCATAATAAACTACTGAACAATTAGCCCTTTTAGCTCAGTGAAAATGACAGAAGCAGAGATTACTTCCACTTCCTCTCAGCTAACCAAACATGATGCATGGAGAAGTGGGCCTCGACAAAATACCGATGCTACTTTAAACCCCAACGAACTACCAAACATTCGTGGTATCCCATCTCCTCTAGGCGACGAGTGGTCCGGACTTTTTGAAAGCAAGGTTGAATTCAAAGAAGAACATTTTGTAAAAGCAATGAAAAATTTGATCAATAGTCCAAATATCAACTCTACTGTTATTTTGCGTGCCGATATTTTACGTCAAAACTCTTACAAAAAAGATGAAACTTCAGGTGCAACGAATATTGAAACTTTTGTCAGCTCTAATATTGATGAAGAACCTCTTTTAACAGAACCTTGTGAGACTGTTTTAACTAGAAATCTGAATGACACAGAAATCAGGAATGTTACTATCAATCCTGACTTCAAACCCGAATTTGAGTATGTTAGAAGGATGATACCTAGAAACCCATCCAAAGATTACATAATCAATCAAACATGTTTAGTTATGAAGAATGAAAAAACGGAATCAACTCTAGTGCTATATACTCCGCATATTAATGATCCAGAAGAAGTACCTTTTTACTTACCACCAGCTAGTTCTATCGGAATCTTATTTAACGCTAGAGATTCTACCTTGTCAATTGCATATCTTCCCTTCGAAACCCAAAGCAAAGATCTCTTTAAAACAATGGCTCCTTCTGCAAGACCTATAAGAATTGCATACAGGCTTCTTGGGACTGCTATGAAGCACTCCCGAGGTGTTATGAATGGTTATACCAAACGTGTGAATCATGACCAGGTTGTTCCGAAACAACTTTTCCAAGATAGATACATTTTGCTAAAGCAAAAGTATGCAAAGCTTTTGGTGGATAGTTGGTGTGAATCTACAGATCCAAGAAAACACGTTTTTGAAGACATCGCTATTGCTGCATTTTTAATAGAGTTTTGGAACCTCATTTATCCATCAAAAAATAGTTTTGAATTTCGTGATCTTGGTTGTGGTAACGGTATTCTTGTGTACATATTGACTATGGAAGGTTATCGAGGAGAAGGGATTGATGCTAGATCACGAAAATCTTGGGAGTCTTTTCCAGAAAATATTCAACAATGTTTGAAAGAACAAGTGATTGTTCCATCTATTCTACTTAGACCACATCCTGCACAATATGCACAAAACCCTGCAGTTACTGATAATGGGCAGGTTTGGAAAGTTCCTATTCAAGACAAAGTACAACATCAAGGAAATGTAAAAAACCCTACAAAAACTATACAACTCGTGGAATGTTATACCAGTGAGGAACTTTTGTGTGACCCAAGAATCAACATAACTGAGTATCCCCCAAACACATTTATTATTGGTAATCATTCAGATGAACTTTCCTGTTGGATCCCTCTTTTAGGCTATCCTTTCATAGTTATCCCTTGTTGCTCTCATAATTTGAATGGAGATAAAACACGCTATCCTGTTATTAAAGGATTGAATGGAAGAAGCTATCAAGAGGGGAACTCCACTTATCAAGGTTTGGTGGATCGAGTAGAGTATCTTGCTATGTTGAGTGGCTGGAACGTTGAAAGGGAAATGTTGAGAATCCCATCTACCAGAAACTCTGCTGTAATAGGATATCAAAGGAATAGCTTTGCACCTAAGTCAAATTACGAAATTATAGCGATGGAAGGTGGCGCAAATAGATGGATTGAAAATACGATCTCTTTAATGAAAAAGAAGCCTAGAGATCATTAATATTATGCCGACTTTTTCAAATTGATAGATTATTTTATATAAGATACATCGTTCTATATATTTGACATTACTTTCTATTTTTTCTTTGTCTACGCTTTTGAGCAATAATTCTCTTAACAGAATCCTTGGTTTTCACTTCTGATTGATTTTCCTCCCTAGAGGGTTTTGTGGCATCTTGTTTAGGGCCTTTATTCATATTGCCACGGTTTCCGTTTTTTCCAGTTTTCTGTCTTTTGTTTCCTTTCTCAACTCTTCCATCCTTGAAGCTAGCTTTTTTATCCATTCCATCTTTATCCTCTTCTCTCTTTCTTTTCGGATCAAAACCATTTTCTCTGCTTCTTATAATTTGTTCGTATCTTCTCTTCACAACACTGGCGTTTTCGATAGCAAATTCAACCACAAGTCTTCTCTTACCTGTTGTCTTCTCTCTCTCAGCCATCTTTCTTTGTTCTTCGGTAAGACCGTTCACTACTTCAGCCTTAGTAACTTCATGCGCATTCAACCATCTAAGTGCCATCAACGCGTGTTTATGATCTCTAAATTCTAAGAAACCATAACCTCTCGATCTACCATATTCTCCTGAGCCCTTGACTTCATTGATAACCTTTGCTTGAGTCACAACACCATGTTTCGAAATTCTTTTCTTTTCTTCATCGTCAGTGATGCCCAGCTTCTCGAGAACAAAATGTTTTTGTTTCGTAGATCTGTCAATTTCTTCTTTTGACAATGGCTGTCTCAATCCTTGTTTTACTTCTGTTGCAAATTCTACAATGGCTTTCCGGCCCAATTGTTTCAGTGATTTATCATTCATAGCTCTAGGAAGGTTTCTAATTGCCAATCTAGTCATCGATAGATGTAGTGATGGATTCTTTTTCAGCTGTTCAACACGCAATGCAAATGATCTTTCTCTTATATCCAAATCACTTTGACTCAATAGCTGTGCCAATTTAGAGTTTGGTCCAATTCTACCTTCATTCAAAAGATAGAGATTCCTTTTATCACTCTCTTTTGGTAATCTCCCTAATAACTCTTTTCTACTACTTGCACTTTTCTCTGACATTCTTGCAGCTGAATCACGATCTAAAGCAGGTGCTATTTGCATGATACGACCTTCATAGACATAAAATGGAGAAACATCATCGGGTAATAAAACAGAATTTGGCGAAACAACTGGAGCATTAAGAAGACATTCTTCATACGCCATATGCTTATCAAATGCCACAAATGCTGTACCTTTCGGTAAGCCAGTTTCTTTGTCTACCACAGGTAGTGCATATTTCACAGGACCGAGCTTTTCAAAATGTGCTTTAAGGCCTTCTTCTGTCACATCATATGGTAAGTTACGAACAAAAACACAAAATCTCTCTTGCCTGTTCCTCTTTACTCTATCTGATTTAGAATCTTCATCTTCGCCTAGCTCAAGCAATCTAGCATCTTCATCTTCCCCTTCTTTGTCATCAGTATCAGATGTGACTTCCCCATTTTTTTTTGAACTACCCTTTGAAATCGACTGAATGTTTTCTGATTTAACTTCTATTCCATCGACTTCTCCTTTTTCCTCCTCCTCCTCCTCCTCCTCCTCCTCCTCCTCCTCCTCTTCTTCTTCTTCTTCTTTTCCTTCTACTTTATCTTCTTCCCTTTCTTCATCATCATCAGCACCTTGCTGAGATGCTCGCAAGGTATCCCAATGAGTTTTATTAACAGCATAATCGACAGCTACCTCTCTGCCATTTATCTTGAGTCCTGCAGACTCTTTAACAGCTTTTTCTGCATTGGCATGTTTTGCCATAGTAACAAATCCAAAACCAAACATCTTTCCGTCTGGTTTTTTAGGGATTTTTGCTTCCTTAACAGGGCCAAATTTTTTAAAAATCTGAACAAGTTCGTCAGGATTCTTCACATTCCATGGTAAGTTTCTGACAATCAATCTAGCAGTTTTTTGAACTGCAACTTTTTCCGGAGCTGTTACATGTTTGCTTGGTGTAGCACCTATTTTAGACTTATCCTTTCTGTCTCTCCTTTTAGCTATATCAACTCTCAATAGTCTATCTTTCAGCTTAGTTTTCTTTGCGGCCTGAAGAGCAGTTAAGGTATCATCATCACTTGTAAATGACACAAAACCAAACCCACGAGATTTATTTTCATTATCATTGACAATAACTGCATGTTTAACAGGTGCAAAATCGGAAAAAAAATCAGTTAATTGTTCATTGGTGACATCTAGAGGAATAGCACGCACAAAAAGTGTTTTTCTATCTAAGGAATCATCAGAAGATTTATTATCTGTTTCACTCATTGCAGATTTGCTCAAATATGATCTTTTATCCTTTATCTACTAGATATTCATATAATAGGAATTTTAATGTTGAAAAATTTTTAGAGTTCCCAATTCGGTATGGTGTGCATAATCTTAGCGCGTATAATATACAAGTTAGCAAAATTTACGTAATCCTTGAACCCATTGACTACGAACAAATGTTATGTTTACAAATTGTTATACTGATAAAAATACCAGAAACTTTGGCAGTATTATGGTGCCGAAGAAGAGGAAATTTCATAACGCTGGAATTCTCTCTAATCTATACATTCCCCCATTACGTGCTATTCAGCTAGATAGAGAATTACAAAAATTGCCAACAGATTCACTTTACAACCTAACAGAGTTATGGCTGACAATTCCATCTACACAACCAAGTGTTACGAAACAACAGAAAAGACAAGGAGTCACAAAAGAAGAACTATCTTTGGAGTGCAGAAGCAAACTTGAGAAATTAACACAAGTCAAATCTAAAGTACAATTGAAAAGAAAGCTGATAAATCTCATACTAACTGATTTCTATAGTAATGGTCTTAACACATTGCAGCTAGCTCAAATTGATGCACAGCTTTTAGTTGATAAACCCTGCTGTAATTCATGGGTTGCTTCAACTGTAAAATTGGTAAATAAAATTGAGGATGTTCCTTACAACAATGATGATATATTAGATAAAACTCGAAATCAATTAATTAAAAAGTTGGAAAACTTCAACTATAAACTAGACTCACAAATGTTTTTGGAAAATTTTATCATTAATCTTTCAAACCTTTATTTGACACATGTTTATATTTCCAGACATCCGTATTATGAATTGGTTTTAATACGTGTACAAATGTATGATTACTCCGTCCGCCAACATATTGATTTGACTACAAGGGGATTGATTTCCGATCTAACAAACAATACATTAACTCAAATTTCCAAAAATCAGTTTGAACAGAATTTCCAAATGATTTTAAAGAATCGGTACGAACTAGCTAGTACTTCCAAATTGACAAAAAGTGGATTACAAAGACAGATACAAATGCAATGCAAACCTCAAGTACGATCGCATAAACCATTTTACGTACTTTTACCACTGAATTCTCCACATGTGATCCATTCACCTTATAATTCGGATAATATTGCAGCTAAATTAGTGATGCAAACTTTAGAGACTTCACTAATGCATATATACTCTAAAGAACGTTCAATGGCTCGAAAATCTGTTAAGCTAATGAAGAATCCCATTTCAGCAATTTCTGTTGACCAAAAAATCAAAATATTCAAAGATTGTGATATCGTGAAACCTATCAAGAACCTAAATAGTATGTTCATGTTGAAAGGATTGACTAGATTTGGATCAGCTTTAGGCGCTTGGAGTCCATATGCCAGTGGAGATGTAGATATTGATATTTTGGGGGATGAATATAGACATTTGATTATAAATCCAGAAGACTACGTTGACTTGACTAGTGAGACTGATGATGAAGCTGATAGTGATGTTGTCGATGATAGTAATGATAAGGGGACGATTGTAAAGATTAAGGAGAGATTGGTTGTTTCTGATTTAAGATTCAAAGGTACAGTTAGGCGGATAGATCTTGATACAATGTTGAACTCTAATGTCAGTAAAAACGTGTTGAATAATCATGGAGAGATGGATATAAACGAGGAGAATTTTATAACCAATGAAAGTAATAGACTAAATGATAAGTATGCCTCCATAATTCCTATTCAAGAAACAAAGTTTGAAGTTGAGAGTGAAATTGTATCAATGAGCCAAGAAGCAAAGAGATTTAATTTCAAATTAGAGCTTTTCGGCACTGATGTTTTTGGTGGTCTCCACGAACTTGCTGCAAAAGGGATTGTTGATCCATATACCGTTCCAGATTGGTTGACTGGACAAAATGGACCTAGTGGTGGGTGTGTCAAAAAAGGTAGATTGGTTTGAGTTACAATATGTATCGTAGTTGTAAAATAGTTGTATAATAGTATTTTGATATTCTTTTTTATGAAGTTGTTCAATAAAAAGTATATTTAATCTTCCGAGAATATTGGATCAAAACTACTTTGTACCAGGTTAGAAATTTGTTTCTCGGTGAAATATGGAAATTGTTGAAGATTTGTTCTTTTTTCTTTATCTGCTTCACTTAAAGTAAGCGGTCTAAAGGGATCAGAAGAAATAATATCGGAAGAAATAAAACTTAGAGAATGATGGTTATTTGTTGTTTGTCTTTTAGGATTCGGAGCATCAATACCTTCGTTTTGTCTTTTTTTGGAATACTGTTCAAGGGGTGACAAATATTGAATTGAATTTGGTTTAATTGGAACTGGTGAAGCTATCTGAGGAAGTAAATCCAGGGTGCTTATTGTGCCAGTAGTGGAATTTACTAGAGTTGAATCGTTCAAATAAGAGTGCTCTTGCACAGAGGAGAAAGAGTCATCACATTTCAAATTCATTTTGTAGCATCTATCTCTCATTATATCAGCCTTTTTTACCTCATCCTTACAAACAAAAGTAAAACTGTCTTCTCTGCTGTGACTGTCTACAGAATAGTATTGATTCAATGGGAATATGGGAACAGCAATTCCGCTCTGTCTACGTACTAAGAAGTCTTGCCGTTTTGCAGAAAGACTGCGATTCACCTCTTCCAAAGGTGAATAATACATCTGATCTCTGCCGTATTACCAGATTTCAAGCTATTTGGCCTTATTAAAAGAAAAGAAAACAATCTGAAACAATGATAATGTTATCCACAGGGCAAGTTGTGCTCCCAATAGAGAAACAGGGAGGGACACCCTGGATATCTCGGACTGAGCCGCCTTAATGTGACCTTTTCAAAGAATTCCCCTCTTTCCCCCAGTGGCACGTGACTTAGACAGAACGAAATATTGTGTGTATCACGTGTTATTGCGCAATTTCAAAGAATGTGGCATTTTGTTGCACAAGCCGTTGAATTTTTCAGCTGTGGTTGTTTCTCGGGGTTGGACAGGACAATATTGTGAAGACATAGGATTATGGGGTCACCCCCCGGTTTACAGAATCGACCAAAGATGCATCAATGGACTGTCGTCTCTAATTGTTGGATCTAGCTCTAGCGTTCGGGTCCCAATTATGATCAACTCCTTGCATCTTTTATCTTTTTCTCGGAGCTGATTACTTTTTATTATTATTAGGACTTGTGTTAAAGATTCATCTTTGATATTCAAATACCGCTAAATTCAAGATATCAAAATACACATAATGCAAAGATTAAGCACGAAACAAATTCATAGGGTAGTAATACAACTCCAGCAGAATATACGGCTTCTTTCAACGACGGCATCTGCATTCAAGCCAAGACCAACAATTGTATCCCAGGCAGAAGCAGTTGGACATGATCATATCAAACAAAAACCAAATCTTTCACAGATGTCATTCCCTTGCTTGGAGAAATTGGAGCAAAGGAATAAAAGTTTGGAAGAAAATTTGGAAAATGGGCCAGAACCATCTTACTCAAAGATTACCAGAGATAAGGTTGAGATTTATCATTCCTTCGATCCAATATTTCTAGATTATGGAGGTTACTTACCCGAATTTGAAATAGCTTATGAGACTTGGGGTACTTTAAATGAAGATCGATCAAATGCAATACTATTACATACAGGTCTCTCAGCATCCTCGCATGCGCATTCCACAGAGAAGAACCCAACGAGAGGTTGGTGGGAAGACTATATTGGTTCTGGTAAATACATTGATACAGAAAAATACTTTGTTATATGTACAAATGTATTGGGAGGATGTTCAGGTTCCACTGGTCCTCAATCTCTTGATCCATTAATTAATCAACCATATGCGACAACTTTCCCGATTCTTTCTGTCAACGATATGGTAAGGGCACAACATAGACTTATATCTGAACATTTCGGTATTTCAAAATTACACGCTTCGATGGGTTCATCAATGGGAGGTATGCAATGTCTTGCCTATGCACAAGAATTTCCTGATGATGTAAATAAGATCATTTCCATTTCTGGGTGTGCGAGAAGTCACCCTTACTCTATTGCAATGAGACATTGTCAGAGGCAAGTTTTAATGACTGACCCAAATTGGAATAAAGGACACTATTATGGACGTTTACCACCACATACAGGTATGAAATTAGCTCGTGAAATTGCTACTATTACTTACAGAAGTGGGCCTGAATGGGAGCAACGTTTTGGTGTTGAAAGGGCAGATCCTTCGAAAAAGCCAGCATTGTGTCCAGATTTCCTTGTTGAAACTTACCTAGATCATGCTGGTGAAAAATGGTGTTTAGAATTTGATGCAAATAGTTTCCTTTACATTTCCAAAGCGATGGATTTATTTGATTTGGGTTTAAACCATAAGTTAAAGGCTGAAAAATCTAGGCAGCAATCACAAAGAATTTACGCTGGTGAAGACATCCCTCTCACAGAACTAGAATTTATACCCACAGAAGTTTGTGAATTTGATAAACCAATCAAAACAAAAACAACAAGGAGATTGACCCCTGAAGAATCAAAAAGAGAATTACAGGAAGGTTTAAGTAACTTCTCCCATAAGGATATTTTAGTAATTGGTGTTGAAAGTGATATTCTTTTCCCTGCTTGGCAACAACGTGAAATTTCAGAGTTACTCAAAGCTGGCGCAAAAGCAAATGGTGGTGATGGAAGAAACATAAAACATCTTGAGTTAAGTCAAGAAGATTCCTTTTATGGACATGACACTTTCCTATTAGCAGTTGATAAGATTGGTGCACCAATCTCTAAGTTTTTAAACAACTGAAAGCTTGGCAGCTCGTTTACGATTTAGCAAATACGTATTTTTTTCTATCCGTACTGTAACTAATACATGTTCATGATTAGATGAAATGTTTATTGTATATGAGTAAACTTTTACCCAAGCTAAGTTCAACAGCTCAGAAAAATTTTGATGACGTGATAAATTCTACCTAACTAAATTTACTGATAATTTCCTTAGATTTCCACAAATGACACAGTCCAAAAAGAAAGGGAAATATGAAACCTATGGAGGATACAAGCTTGATGTATCCAACTCAAACATTGTTGATGTTGTTGATTTAAGTGATGCAAAGGTAACAAAAGAATGGTTTTATACAAACTATATTAATCTAAGAAAGCCAGCCGTTTTGAAAAATAGTGAAAAAAAACCCGAGTTTTTACGTATGGATATCAACAATTTCAAAATATCAAACCTTCTAAATACGATTACTGATTCTGATCAAAGTGAAAAACTGCAAGTTGAAGAAATCAACAATGGTGGATTTGGTTCAGGGAAAAGAAGATTAAAGATGAGTCTCACTGATTTCGTTCATAGAATAAGAAATGGAGAAAGCCTTTATCTGACTACACAATATGAGGAAAATGAGTCATATTTGGGAACTCTAGATGAATTGAATGATGATTCCGAAATTGATGATGACGATGAAGAAGTTGGTGAAGGTTTTGGGAAGTTTGAAGGATTTGATTCTGAAAGTAGTGTTGACAATGAATTTGCAGACATTGATGAGAAAGATGATTATGATGAAAATGATCAAGAGTTAGAACAGGCATTAGCAAACGAAATTGGTTCCAGTGATGCGCTCATGATCTATCAACCACCTTTAGACAGATTGATTCCATCCAAATCCAAATTATTACCTCCAGTGATAAGCACTCTCTTTGAACCGTTGGTTCCCCAACAAATAAATCTTTGGTGTGGGCGTACTCCATCTCAAACGCATCAGCTTCAAGTAGTGAAGAAAAGTGGACATATTGTGGATGTTAATAGGGGTCTCCCTGTTCCTAATGCTACCAGTACTGGATTGCATCATGATCATGCTGATAACTTGTACATTCTTGTACAGGGTCAAAAACGATTCACTTTGTTTTCTCCAGACTTTGCTAACAAACTATACACTGTGGGTGATATAAGGCACATTTACGATACGGGTGTCATTGATTACATTAAAAATGATAAGGCTCCAACATGGAGAAATGTGAGAGCTGATGGAACATGTATTTCAACTGATAATGACGATTCTTTTCAGGATAAGGTCGACAAAATAGACGATAATGAGGAAAAGAGTGATCCTCCTTCTTTTTGCGAAATACCCCCTGTTTTACTTCATTTGAATGAAGTTGAGGGAGAAGAAAGATTGCTTCTAGAAAAATACTGTGAAGAAAAATTCCCTGAATTCAGTCCAATCAAATATTCTGCGGCACAAGTTGCTTTATCTGATGGAGACCTGTTGTATCTCCCAGCAGGTTGGTTTCATGAAGTAACATCTTTCGGAGATGAAGCGAATTCGAATATTCATACAGCAATCAACTATTGGTTTATACCACCTGATGGACCCAGTATTGAAAAACCGTATACCGATCATTCCTATCGTATAGAATTTGATGAAGCATTTGAAGATTTATAGTACCCTGTATATCGACTATACGATGCGATGAAGTGTATATCATAACAGCACAGCGGCAAGCTTTGATGCAAATTCGTGGCCAATTTTTCAGACTGCTGTAATATTTTTGACCATGACATTTTTAAACTTCGTACAAGGTTTATTATGAACTTCAAATGGTTTAGACGAATTAAACATGCAATGCAAGCAAATAAAAAGGTGATATCAATTGTAGGTACTACGGGTGTTGGGAAATCCCAACTTTCCATTGATCTTGCCACAAAATTCAACGGTGAAATTATAAACGCTGATTCCATGCAAATGTATGTTGGTTTGGACCAAATTACCAATAAACACCCAATTAGCGAACGTAACGGCGTACCACATCACGTCATAAATCATGTAAAGTGGAATGAAAAGTATTATATTCACCGATTTAAAAAGGAATGTGAGGTTGCTATGCAAGCATGTTGGGATAAAGGAAAAATCCCAATCATTGTTGGAGGTACACACTACTATCTTCAGAGTGTTTTGTTTGAAAACAAAACTATTGGATCCAGTGAAGAGGATGATTTGGATTGTAACAATCTTACTGATGATCAAAAAAGGATATTAGATTCAAGTTCTGATACTGTTTTTGAAGAGTTGAAGAAAGTTGATCCAGTGATTGCAATGAAATTTCACCCAAATGATGTCAGACGTATCCGACGAGCATTAGAGGTATTTTATGTAAAAGGAAAAAGAGCAAGCGACTTGTATGCCGAACAAAGAAAAATATCATTGGAACAGGGAGCAGCCTTAAAGTATGATACACTATTTTTATGGTTGTATTCCAAATCACCAGCATTAGACAAAAGACTTGATGCTAGAGTAGACAAGATGATGACCCAAGGAGGTCTAAAGGAATTGTGTCAGTTGTATGAAGTTTTCAATAACAATGTAGAAAGAGATTCTGGTATTTGGCAAGTTATTGGGTTCAAAGAGTTTTTGCCTTTCTTAGAGAAGTATGGTGTTAAAAGGTTAAATGAAGCACAGAAAGATCCTGTGATTATGAAAACACTACTAAATGATCCAGAATTTATACTCTGTACCGATGAAATGAAGGCTGGAACCAGGAAATATGCCAAAAAACAAGTTAAATGGATCAAAAATTTACTTGTGCCTGAATTGCAGCAAGAGGAGATCAAATTTAACAAGTTGTATGTTCTTGATGCTTCAGACTTGGATATATGGGATTCTGCTGTCCAGCACAGAGGTTTTGAGATAGTTGATGGGTTTCTCAATAATAAACCCATCAGTATTAGTGAGATACCTGTAACACTAAGCAATGAATCTTTGATTAAGCAGGATAAATCGTCATTGGATAAAACAGAAAATTGGGTGCACCATACGTGTGATATATGCAAGGATAAAGTTACAGGTAAATCGTTAGTTTTTGTTGGTAATCAGTGGGAAATTCACCTCAAATCAAAGAAACATCGGTATTCTTTGAACAAAGGGAAGAGAAAACGTGAATATGAAGAGTGGCTAGAAAATAAGAAAAACCAGGAATGTAAAAGTATTTAGTTCTATAAAGTTCTTAATTAATGCAGTATTCAAATCTCAAAAGAAATTTATTCTTTGGACATATTGATGTACTTTCCCACATCTTCAAGTGGGATACCTTCTTCTGAAATTCTTGATGAGCCAGAAGCAAAAGGAACCAAATGGCTTAATCCCTCTTTGATTGGATGCGGATGTTGCTCATGGTAAAGTTTCATTTCTTCGTCAACTTCCTCAATGTCATCTTCATCGTCAAACTCTTGAGGAATAAACAAATTCAAAACCACTCCTATAAAACCAGCAATGGCGTAACTTGATTCCATTACCAACGTTATAGCGTTGAAAAATCCTTGTAATGCGTGGTTGTTACCTGTATATGTAAACACATAGCTGAACCAATCAGGAACTAAAATTGTACCTAAACCAAATAGCAAAGATGAGGTAAACAGAAATCTATCACGTCTGGTAAATGGTGTAGTAGAAATGATTTTCAACCCGGAAACAGCAACAGAAGTAAACAAAAAAGTTGTCATACCACCTAGTACTGGTGCAGGAATTGCAACAATAGCAGCAGCAAATTTGGAAAAGATACCTGCAACTATAAGATAGAGGCAGCACCAATATCCAACTGTACGAGAAGCACATTTAGTTAATGCAATAACACCATTATTTTGAGCAAATGTTGACATTGAAGGCAATGTACAGAGACCTGCAATCAAACCATTCAAACCATCAGCAAGAACACCACCTTGAATTCTAGAGTCGTAGTTAGGACCATCAACTTCCAATCTAGTGACATCACATGTTGCTGTGACATCACCAATTGTTTCCATCATTAACACAATATAAAGGGCCAAATATGGTAGCACCATAGGACCGTAAATTCTTAGCTTGAAAGTGTGAACCCAAACAAAAGTAGCTGCAGGAGCAAGGTCTATTCCCTCATGAGAAAAGTAACCACATGCAGCAGCAACGATACAACCAACAAGCAAACCAACAATAACAGCACATGATTTCATTATCGGAGAACCCCATTTTTCACACAGGATAATAACCACATAAACAAGAAATCCGAGACCGATATATTGAGCAGACCCCCAATGATAACCTTTAGCACAATCGCCTCCATAGCAGCTACTTCCTCCTGCAAAATCCTTAAAACCTGATTGAACCAAATTAATACCAATCAATAAAACTACTGGTCCAGTAACAATGGGAGGAAAGACCTTTTGTAAAACCTTTGGAGGAAGGAAGGATAAAAGAATTTCCATTAGTGAACAAAGGCATGAAGTTGCAATAAAAGCACCATAACCATCTGGACAAGGAAGTGGGCTTCCATCAGCTGCAGAAGGACAAAATCCGGTCTTATACATCATTGGAAAACCCTTTGAGACGATAGTTAAAGTTGCAAAAGATGTACCAACAACTGAGAGTAAACCTGTACCAACAAAGTAAGGTGTATACGGTATTTTGAACCTTGTGATTTGAATCAGTGATAAGAATCCAGAGACCATAAGGGAGGCAGACACCAGGTATTGGGTATCAGTGACGTTCAAATTTGCGTAACCTGCGATTAAGATAGGTGGAGTGCACAAACCTGCTAGCATTGCAAGTGCGTGTTGTAAACCAAGAATAAGACCTAATACAACAGGGATATCCTCATCTAGTCCAAAGAATGGTTGCTTTTTTTTGGTGACTTTTAAGAATGGCAAGGTAGGAGTAAAAAGATATGCATAATCATAATCGCCAATCAGTCCATCTCTTGTTGTGAACTTTTTGTAAAAACGTGATGCCCTTGCTTTGAGTTTTTGGGGTAAAGTTGGTTGCAACTCCGTTTCCGGGGTTAGACTCATCTCTTTATCAGAATCCATGATGGTAGATAAGAAAAACGTTTATTTAATAGTTTCAAGAATAACTGAATGTGTGTCACGAAGCTGATTTCGTGAAAAAAATGGAAAATATTTTTTTGACGTGAAAAAATGTCAAATTTGACACCGGTAGTTATTAATTAAATCTTGATTGAAGTTATTTTTAGTGAAACTAAAGAATAACTATATTTTCAAGAAATTTGAAAAGATTCGTTTCAGGTCACTAAGAGGAAGAAAGGTTTGAAAGTGTATTAAGTAGGTAACAACAAAATGGACCCTATATTTAATTGATCAATAAATTTTAATTGATTGATTATAATTCGTCTCGGAGTCAAAAAAAAAACGTTGCGCTAAAAAATTACTTCAATTTTTTTCATCGTATGATCAATATATAATCAAACTTCATTCCAACTACTCAAACTTATTGATCGTTTTACTTTCTAGTGAACAATATGCTATTAAGAACAACTTTACACAATAAACATCAAGTCAATTTTATGTGAGAAGTTAACGCTCAGAAAAAACCTTAATATCCTAGACCGATGATCATCGGAATAACTCAATTTTTCCGTTTGAAACAATTCAGTGTTCGGAAAATATATTCAAGTTTAGGATTATAGATAACATCAGATTTTCGGTTATGTGGTTTTTTTCAAGTGGCAATATATATATTAAAGCTCTTTCAATTTTTGCCATAATAGGTTAGTGAGATGGACAGGAATATTAAGTCAAACAAAAGCACAAAAAGTTAGGGCTATACAAAGAAAATAATCAATAGAAATGTTTTATTTTTTTTCTGAGAAACTTGCAGTTGGTGTTTCTATCACTTCTTCAACTGCGACCCCTTCGTTAACTTTCATATTTTTGGACATTCTTGAAGTGAAGGGAGAGAGATGTGTAAGGGCCTCCTTCAAAGGATGGGGATGTTCTTCATGGAAAATTCTCATTTCTTCATCAACTTCTTCAATATCATCAACGTCATCAAATTCTTGAGGAAGGATAAGATTAATGATAACTCCAATGAAACCGGTTACTGCGAAACCCGTTTCCATGACAAGAACTATTGCGTTGAAAAAACCTTGTAACGCACGATTGTTACCATTGTATGTGAAAACATAATCGAACCAATCTGGAACTAAAACTGCACCGAAACCGAAAAGAAGTGAACAGGTTAAAACGAATCTATCACGTCTAGTGAAGGGGATAGATGAGATGATTTTTAAACCAGAAACAGCAACGGAGGTGAATAAGAAAGTGGTCATACCACCCAATACAGGGCTTGGAATTGCAACCAATGCAGCAGCAAATTTAGAGAAAATACCCATAATTAGTAAAAAGAAACAACACCAATAACCAACAGTTCGAGTACCACATTTTGTTAAAGCGATGACACCATTATTTTGTGCAAAAGTTGATAAAGGAGGTAAGGTAAGTAAACCTGCCAAGATACCATTTAAACCATCTGCGAGGACACCACCTTGAATTCTAGAGTCATAAACAGGGCCATCTATTTCTAATCTTGTAACATCTGAAGTTGCTGTAATATCACCAATAGCTTCCATCATAAGAACTATATAACATGCCAAGAATGGTAATACCAATGGACCATATACTCTCAATTTAAAAGTATGAACCCATATAAAAGTAGCTGCAGGTGCAGCGTCTATTCCTTCATGAGAAAAGTAACCACATGCAGCAGCAACGATACAACCAACAAGCAAACCAACAATAACGGCACATGATTTCATGATTGGGGATCCCCATTTTTCTGAAATTATGATTACTACGTAAACGAGGAATCCTAAACCGATATATTGAGCTGATCCCCAAGGATGACCTCTGGCACAAGTACTACCCATACAACTACTACCACCAACGAAATTTTGGAAACCTGATTGAATTAAATTTACACCAATTAGCAAAACGACTGGACCTGTAACAATTGGTGGGAATATTTTTTGTAAAATTTTTGGTGGTAAAAATGATAATGCAACTTCAAGAAGACCACAAACACATGAAGTACCAATGACTGCACCATAACCATCTGGACAAGGCAAAGGTGTACCATCTGGTGCAGATGGACAATAACCTGTTTTATACATCATAGGGAAACCTTTCGAAACAATTGTAATTGTAGCAAAGGAGACACCAACCACGGAAAGTAAACCTGTACCAATATAATAAGGTGTAAAAGGTATTTTAAATCTTGATATTTGAACAGATGAAAGAATTCCTGAAACCATTAAAGAAGCTGAAACAAGATATTGAGTTTGTGTTTCATTTAAATGAGCAAAATTAGAAATTAATATTGGAGGTGTTGATAAACCTGCAAGCATAGATAATGCATGTTGTAAACCTAATAAAAATCCTAATAATACAGGTATCTCATCATTTAAACCAAAGAAAGGTTGTTTTTTCTTTGATATTTTCATGAAAGGTAATGTAGGAGTAAATAAATAAGCATAATCGTAATCACCGATCAAACCATCCCTGGTTGTAAATTTTCTATAGAAGCCAATTCCTCTAGATTTGATATTTCCCAACACTGAATGTATGGGACTAGATTCTGGTGATTGACTTGGATCCAATGACATTAATAGAGTTTGTTAATTATGTAAGGGTATGTATAATCAAGGAATGTCAATGGATAGGGGGATATTGAAATATTTATAAAAATAAGATACAAAGATTGAAATAACTATTGAATTGATTCATTTGATAGGATAAGGGATAGAATGATTGTATAGAAGAAAAGTTAATTAGAAATGAGTGAAAAAAAAATGATATAATTGAAATAAAAAGCAGTCAAATCCGAGTAGGCGAAAGAGCCCTACGTGATAGAATAGATAACGCTAACGAGTACTGATAGCGCTGATAGCAATGGTTACGCGTGAGGCATCGGCGATTGCAGCGATTTCAGTGGTTGCAGTGGGTGAGGGGGCGCGATCTGTGATTCGCGGGCGGGCGGGGCGCGATAGCGTTTGAGGGAGGGGGGGGTGCACACGGAGAACGCCGAGTCTGTTTCTGTTGTACTCGGAGAAGACCGAGAGGGTCTTTGCTGGGGCTGCAGCAGCGACAGGGGCTCTGTCGTGTTGCGACAGCGGTGCGTGTTGTGGACAGTATGGGCTGAGCCGATCATCATTATATGATATAACGTACACACGTACACACGTACACACGTACACACGTACACACGTACACACGTACACACGTACACGTACAGACAGATCAGAGCTGGAGGTAGTCTGCGGCGACAAGTACCTCAAGGGCAAGTTCTGTCGGTAGGGTGAACCGGTCAAGTGCTTCAACCGTTCCCTCGTTCGCACAGATAGCATATTCGGCTGTCTTCTCCAGCACAACTCCAGAGATCGATGGCAACTGCACCTCATCCTTGTTCGATGCAAGAAACTGGTTGTCCAACGATGCACGTATAGTTGCAGAAAGGCATCCAGCACTTCGTGGTATTATGCATCGACTACCATCGCTTGCTATCAATGTGATGTAATCTGACATGTTGTATTGACTATGGAAACCGGATTTGTAAGAACTATAGATTGTTCGTACTAATTTCTTCTGGTCTTGCAGAAGATCTGAGTATGGTCGAAAACTCAGGCCTCTGACGCAAATTCCTTGACGCGACAGAATTGTTCGTGGTAAACAGGTGCATACATGCGCCTAACATTAGTGAAAAGAGATTCACAGCGATGCACTCAAATAACAATATTATTATTCAACAACGCCAATGCAGTCATTAAATTGGGATAATTTGGATGGTGTGTGGTATCGTGTTCGCTTATTTGATGATACCCCACCATTGTCAAACTTCAATTGTGATCCAGATCAAACTACTCTTGGTCCTTTTGGTTATGTTGCAACATCAGCTAATAATAAACTCACCTTATTACTTGGATCTTCAGAAATCAGTATCCCTTGTCAGTACGTATATTCTACTCATATTTTGAAAAATGGTAAATTTGTTATTTTGACTCAAAAAGGCTCATATAGAATTTACGATGATCCATATAGTGGATTCAATGAGTTTACTCTTTTCACTGATGGTATTCAAGTTGCGTCACTTACTGACTCTGGTATAGTAGCAGTATCATTAAATGGAACACTAGTTTGTTGTCGATACGGTGAAAAACCTCAATTCTCTCACACTGTCCCTGATGCATTGGCTCTCTCATTTATGGCTTTACCTAATAACAATTTCATTGTTTATGCAGCAACAACATCAGGTATTTCTGTATTTACAAACGATTCAGTTTCAAACTATTCGCTCACTATACCACCAATAAGCATTGAATTATCTCCTAATGGTAAACTTTTAGCTCTACTTTACACAGATAAACTACAAATATCACCTGTTGGATCTCCTAATTCGCCTCTCATATCACATACATTAATTCTACAAACACGTCAAATTGCATGGTGTGCTAATGATCTTGTTGGTTTAACAAATGAAAGTGGATTGGATCTGTACGGGCCGAGTGAAACAACGTTACATTATGATTTTGTCAATTCTTTAATAAGAACTGAAAATGATGGCTTACTAATAGCATCACCTCAATTTTCACCATCTTTTGTATCTAAAGTACCTGAATCCAATCAAAGAATATTATTATTGGGATCTACTGCTCCAGCTGCTATACTTATGGATGCATTAGAAGCAGCTGACCAAAAATTGCCAAAATCTACTCATCTCCTTTCGATGATAAGTGAAAAACTATCAACTGCCACTGACGATTGCATATCTGCTGCTTGTGATGAGTTTGACACAGATTTACAGAAAAAATTGCTTAGAGCTGCCAAACTTGGTATGAATACTTTACCTTACTATGATCCTTCTGACTTTGTGTCCGCTTGTGACTTTACAAGAGTCTTATACAATTTAAGAACGGAAGGTTTAGCTATAACTTATTCAGAATTTCTAGATTACTCATTCGATTTTATAATCGATTTGTTACTTTCACAGCGGAAGCACTATCTCGCATTTCGAATATGTGAATTTTTGAATCAGCCAAACTTTAAAGTATTGAATCACTGGGCAGAGTGTAAAATCAAATCACAATTACCAGATTCACAATTAGGTATAATGGAAAAGCTTGTTAGTCCTGGGATTGATTGGTTTAGATTAGCTAAAGTTGCATATACAGAAGGACGAACTGATTTGTTCGAACAATTGATAGCTTTGGAATCAGATAGTTTCAAGAAAGTTACACTATTATACGAACTTGATAACTTACCAACTATGGTGGCCAATTCAGATCGTGATGGACAGTTAGATCCTATTTTGTTCACGCTCTTCCATCTTCCGGAATCACAAGTGGAATTTTTCAAATTAATAAATAACCACCAAAATGTAATCGGTGTTTACAAGGAGTTGTATTCGCCATTGATGGGCAATTTGGAAGATTTTATGTACCAAGATGATGATAAGTTTGGTTTAGCTATTATCAATCAAAGTTCAGCTTTGAATTTCAAACAACTAGATAGTTTGAAAAAAATATTCAAAGATGAAGTAAAGTTGAAAACCATTAAAAGAGAACTTGAAACTGAAGGCTTGGATGTTTCCAATTTGGGAAGCAATATAGATCTACTCAAACTGATAATCAAAAGAAGTCTCACTCAAGCTATCAAACTTTTCACTGAAATTTTCAGTAAAGAAGAAATCGAAATTGCTGCATTGAACGTATTAGGATCTGAACCTTCAAAATTTGAAGAGCTTTATCAATTTGCAATAAAGAATAACGTTGATTTTAAATCTTACACAAGATGGTTTCTTGAAAGAAACGAAAAAAAGCAGGCTGAAAGGTACTTGAAATTGAGTAATTTTACTGGTCGTGAGAAGATCAAAATGTTAATATTATGTGACCTCAAACACGATGCTGCAATTGAAGCTGAGAAAAATGGTGATTTAGAACTACTTCAACAAATTCATTCAGCATAATCAATATCCGAATCTGAATCATAACCATTTATGTACCCTTCACGTAATGTTGCAAGTGATTCTTTCAGTTCCTCGCGTTCATCTGATCGGCAAGATCGTGAGACAAAATCATACATCCTCTTAAAATCATCTTTCAACGAGCTCGTAATTGCAAGTGTCGCTTCTTCATCCAAACCAGTCTCAGACGATTTCACTTTAACGCTAGATAAAATTTGACCTTCACCCTCTTTGAAAATACCTAAATTTTCCTCGTGAACTGATATATAATCCACAAATTTAGGTAACCCATTAGTTAGTTGATTGAAAACTGTATCAACATTATCTGAGTTGGCGACAAAATCAAATGGTACTGCATATTTTTTTGTTCGTTCATACGGTGTTCCAATCATGTCTGAATTAAACTGTACAGTTGCAGCAACATTTAAATTCGCAAAATCAACAATTTTACTAATTTTATCTATATTCAAGTCCTTATTGCTCTTCTGAATTGACCATACAGTTACATACGTACCGTGGCCATTGAAATGATCGTCGATAACCTGTCTCAATGTCTCTGTACATACACCAGACCAACCTGTTTCTAAATTCACAAGTGAATTCAAATTACTTACAGTATCAGAATCCTCTAACAACTTCCTAATGACTTCATCACTGGCATGATTGAAAGCTGAAATATGTGTGAAAGCATCAATACCTTGTTGATGCGTCATGAATGATCCCGAGCCGGACTTTCCGATACTTTCAAATGTTTCAGGATCATAATTGTATTGTGGATTTGTAAGGATGTACTCAGGCTTATATGAAACTTCAGCGAAATCGGACCAAAAACAGGGGTTGTGCTCATTCTTCGTGATTTTGGGTCCAGTGGATATGGTCTCTGCAGCTTCAATGGGTTCATGATTTTCGAAATAAACAAATGGATCTAAATGGCCTGTACCATTTGCATAGTCATAGAGTATGCTTCTAGGATATATATTGGAAATTGATTTTTTGTCAATTGTCTTTATCGATATATGCCGTAAAGGTAATCGATTTTGTGGGTCTTTCAAGAACCTATCATTTTGAGTGTTATTGAAATGTGTGGCTAGTTGATTTGCATGTTGTGAAAATGAAAGAACCACTGAAGTCATTGATTAATATCGCTCAACAAGAAGAAGAAGAAATAGTAGTTACATGTTATGTACTGAAATAAATTTTGTAAGCCTTACAGATCTAGAGCCTTCGTAATATAGTAGCTCTATAAAAAGCTTGTCACAATGTGCATGCACGCGCGCGAGGTTTAATATCGAGGAGAGAAAAATTGATAAAATTTATTATCCAGCTTGGAATTTCAATTTAATGAGGATAGAATTTATTTTTTTTTAAAATTTTTCAACCTGATACTCCCGGAATCATTGAACCGTTCACGTATTCTAACTGATGAGTAACACACTTGAAGAGAGATTGAAGCAGCATTCTAATGCTTTTGATGGTTTGCTTTCCTTGATTCCAGCAAAGTATTATTATGACGAAGATACGTCAAATCAATGGCAACAAAAAAGGAAGACAAAGGAGGAGCACCAGACCAACAAAAGGCATAAGCTTGACCCTGAAGCTAATCAAAACAAAACTGCCAAAGATGTACTAAAAGAGAACGAGGCAAATGCGAAACCTGTGGTACTTCCAGGTGAGAAGTTCAAGCAACAAATGGCACTTAGAAGATCAAACGCTCAAAATGACACTAGCGAAAATGAGGAAGCTACCAATCACAACGATTCAGAACTTTCAGAAGACGACAACGGTGATGTTGATGATAATGATGATGATGATGAAAAAAATCCAGAAACTACAGAATTAATTCAGGATAATGTAACTATTATTTTTGATGATAATGGGGAGGAAATTGCTAGAGAGGAAGAATATAAAAAGGCCAACGTTGTGACTGTCAAAAAGAGTGGTAAGAAAGAATTGACTCCAGAAGAGTTAGAGGCAAGAGAAAGAAAGCATAAAGAATTGAAAGCGAAACTCCAAGCTAAGATTCAAAGCATGAGGGAAAAGCGGAAAGCACCAGGTACAAAAATTCCTGGTGCTGCTACCTCTAGACAACAGATTCTTGAGGAAAGACGTAGAAAGGCTGAACTCAAGAAGGAACAGAGAAGTAACCAGATACTAAATTCTGTAGATGATGATGTTGAGAGCAGTAGTGACGATGAGATTGAAACAGAGGATGGGAATCCTGCTGCTAATGTTATGTTTGGTAATATTGAATTTTTAGATGGTGAAAGAGCTTCTAGTGATTTGAAAAGTACGAGAAAAGTGGGCAAGAAAAAGGGTCCTGCAAATAACGATATAAAAGGTCATTTGAAAGTTTTAGAAAGAGAGAAAGCTAGAATCGAAGCTCTCGACAATGAAACTAAATCGAAACTTCAGGATAAACACAAATGGCAAAAGGCTTTAGCTAGCGTACAGGGTGTCAAAGTAAAAGATGATGAAAAACTTCTAAAGAAGGCATTGAGAAGAAAAGAATCAAAAAAGAGAAAGAGTGAACGTGAGTGGAAAGATCGTATACAAGCTGTACATGATGAAAAGAAAATGAAAACTGACAGAAGAGAAGAAAATTTGAGAATCAGGAAGGAAAACAAGGGTAAGAGTCGTAAAGACCAAATCAAGCAGCTTCCAAGTTACAAACGTAGTCGTGGATCTAGAAAATTGGTAGGATCTAAAATAAGTGGCAGTGAGAAAGGCGGTAAAAAGAACGATGATGGCCGTGCAGGACGTGGCGGTAAAGGAAAGAGGGCAGGTTTTGAAGGAGGCATCAAAAGTCACAAGAAGAAGTAGATATATATATATATATTTCACTAACTAAGTAACCTCTTTTGGCTAACGATTTTAAAAGATACCTACTCAAATTATGTACAACAACGGATAATCTTTGTAATTAATAATGCTCTTATCAGAAAGTTCAGACGAAGGAAGTAGTGTGCAGATTCCTCCAAGATTTGTATATATAGCGTTTAAACTGTTAGTAGAATGATTACGTAAGACATGTCTGAAACTGATGCATGCTACAAAAATACCCAAAAAGTATAAAAGGAAACAAATCAACATTCGCTAATTTTAGAGTACACTGTAAAATTGATCCAAGCTCGGCTGGCTTTAAACTTGAGATCAACAGCCTAACCGTATTGCTTACCCAGTTTTTTGATAAAAGTATAACTCAACCTTGCTCAATTAGCTAGTAATATGTGGTATGCAATTAACAGTAAAAGCTACTATATGATCTATTCCAACCAAATTTGTTACTAACATACAAGGAGGTCAACATTTCGTGTGCCTTTTTTTTGCAGTGGTATTTTTGGATACGCAAACTACAACATTGGACGTACCAGAGGTCACATCATTAATACATTGCTTGATGGTTTGGCTAAACTAGAATATCGAGGTTACGACTCGGCAGGTATTGGTATAGATGGTGAAAATGATTGGTCCGAAAACTCACCTGTCAGAGAAATTAAACTTTACAAGCAAGTTGGTAAAGTTGCAAACTTGAAGGAAGAAGTTGTATCTCACAACCCAGATGTATCAGAAGTCTTTTACAGTCATGTTGGTATTTCACATACTAGATGGGCAACTCATGGTGGTGTTACACAAGCAAACTGTCACCCACATGGATCTGATCCTCAAAACCAATTCGTTGTCGTTCACAACGGAATCATCACAAACTACAGAGAACTCAAAACATTTTTGAAATCACAAGGAGAATCTTTTAGATCCGACACTGATACCGAAGTTATCGCAAAGCTTTTCCATTACTACTACAATAAAGATCCTGAGATTGAATTCTATCAGTTAACTAAAGAGGTCTTGTATCAATTACAGGGCTCGTATGGTCTGATGATCAAGTCTGTACACTATCCAAATGAGATTATTGCCACTAGAAAAGGTTCACCTTTATTGATCGGTGTGAAGACGGAGCAAAAATTGAAGGTTGATTTTGTGGATGTAGAGTTTATCAATGATCCAAATGATGAAACTATCAATGAAAACGTATCTTCTGCTTCAAATTCAACCTTGTTGCCAAAATCATATAAGGGCACACTCAGAAAGTCAGAATCTAGAGCCATTTTGCCTGACCATAGTATGCCAATTGAGTTCTTTATCTCTTCCGATGCTTCTTCTGTAATTGAACACACTAAAAAGGTATTATTCTTAGAAGATGATGACATTGCACATATCAACCACGGTGAACTCCACATTCATCGGGCCAGACAAACAAAGGGTCTTTCTACTACCAGACCTGTGCATACCTTAGAAATGCAACTTGCAGAAATTATGAAAGGTGGCTATGATCATTTTATGATGAAGGAGATTTCCGAGCAGCCAGATTCGACCTTTAATACAATGAGAGGTAGATTGGATTTCAAGAATAAAAATGTCATTCTTGGTGGTATCAAACCCTACTTGACAAGTATAAGAAGATCTAGAAGATTCCAAATGATTGCCTGTGGTACATCATACCACTCTTGCTTAGCGGTGAGATCCCTATTTGAGGAATTGACTGGAGTTCCTGTGTCAGTAGACTTAGCTTCTGATTTCTTAGATCGAAAGCCACCTGTTTTCAGGGATGACACATGTATTTTTGTTTCACAGTCTGGTGAAACTGCTGATAGTCTACAAGCCCTAAAATACTGTAGAGCATCTGGTTGTTTGAATGTTGGTGTTGTTAATTCTGTTGGTTCTAGTATTTCCAGAGAAACAGATTGTGGTGTTCATATCAATGCGGGCCCAGAAATCAGTGTTGCATCAACTAAGGCCTACACATCTCAATTTATAGCTTTGGTTATGATTGCACTACAAATATCCAACAATGTAATTGACAACAGGGAGCGCCACATTGAAATCATAAATGGCCTGGAACAAATCCCTTCTTTAATAAGTAAAGTTTTGGACAAGAAGGATGATATAAGGGATATATCACTCAAACTTTTACATGGAAAGGATTCGTTGTTGGTCATTGGAAGAGGATATCAGTTTGCTTCATCGTTGGAATCGGCTTTGAAAATAAAGGAAATCTCATACATTCACGCAGAAGGTGTTCAAGCGGGTGAATTAAAACATGGAACATTGGCATTGATTGATGAAAAGAGACCTGTAATTATATTTGCTACTCAAGATACATTTTCTGCTAAAACTAACTCTGCAATTCAACAGATAACCGCTAGAGATGGTCGTCCAATCATTATTTTAAGTGAAGGTGACCAATTGATTGATAGGTCTAAAGCATCTGCTTGTATCGAAGTACCACAAACTGTTGACTGTTTACAAGGTTTGATTAATATAGTTCCAGCGCAATTAATGGCGTACTATTTGTCCGTTGCAGCTGGTCACAACCCAGATCGTCCAAGGAACTTGGCGAAGTCCGTTACTGTTGTATAATCATTCTCTATTTTTCTCTTTTGCTTATATGAAAACCTCTACTTTAATATCGATATTGTAGTCGTATTATCTTACTACCTATCACCTTTAGCAATATAACTTCTCGACAAATAGAGAACTTGGTGACAGACCTTCCATTTAAGGTTTTCCGCTTAACATTTTAGTCTTGAAATTCAATATTTGTAGCGAGGCATCGATCGAATTCCACTTTACGTAAACTTAGCCTTAATGTTTAAAATTCGAACTACACTCTAGATCTCGATGACAATTTTGAAGCCGAGAAATTTCATCTCCATCAATTACTACTTACTTCTGCATTTCACTTTTAGATGTTTCTGCGGCTGAGGTTCAGACGTATACCATCCATGTTTCATCACGATAACACCACCAGAACAATGACTACTTCTGTAAGACGCTCAAAATATCCAGATACATCAATACATGAGGAAATACCACGGAACGTTATTCCGTTAAATTACAATGTTCATTGCTTCAATCTTGACTATGAAAGCAAAAGGTTTGATGGTAGAACCACGATTGATTTCAAGGTTTTAAGCAAGTCGAATGTAATCACACTGAACCAGAAACTTTTAAGTTTCAAATCCGTTCTTTTAAAGAAAGGTGACACTGAGCAAGAAGCATCTGAAATCACTAAACATGACGAGAATGAGACTGTTGAAATCAAGTTTGATGAAAACATTGATCCGGCATCGACCTCGCATGTTCAATTGATTGTGGAATATTTTGGTATCATTCGTACTGATATGGCTGGTTTATACATTTCCGATTACAAGAACGAGCAAGGAGAAATCAAGAATATTTTGACAACTCAATTTGAATCAACAGATGCCAGATCTGCCTTTCCATGTTATGATGAGCCTAATGCAAAGGCTACATTCACCATCAAGTTGGAAATACCTGATTCGTTACAAGCGTTGTCAAATATGCCATGTAAATCCGAGATACACAATATTGAAACAAAAACTAAAACCTTCGAATTTGATACTAGTCCAAAAATGTCTACATATTTAGTTGCTTGGGCAATTGGAGAATTTGAATATGTAGAAACACAAACTGTTCGTGAATACAACGGAGCTAAATTACCAATTAGAGTTTACACAGTTCCAGGACAATCTCATAGTGGTAAATATGCATTAGAAACAGCTATTTCAGCTGTAGATTATTTATCAACCATATTTGATATTGATTATCCATTACCAAAGCTTGATTTATTGGCTGTTCCACAATTTGGTGCCAATGCAATGGAAAATTGGGGTCTTGTCACGTTTCGTTCAACTGCTTTATTGTATGATCCCGAAAGTTCTAGTGTACTATACAAGCAAAAGGTTTCATATGTTGTCTCACATGAAATTGCACATTCTTGGTTTGGTAACTATTGTACGATGAATTGGTGGTCTGATCTTTGGTTAAATGAGGCGTTTGCAACTTATGTCGGATGGTTATGTGTTGATAATATGCATCCTGAATGGGACGTTTTCACTGATTTTGTATCAGGTTCAATGCAAACTGCGCTTGACTTAGACAGTTTGAAGAGTTCACATCCAATTGAAGTACAAGTGTACCATGCCAATGAAATTGATGAGATTTTCGATGCTATTTCATATTTGAAGGGTGGATCAGTTATCAGGATGATTGCAGAATCCATTGGTGTTGAACTTTTTCTTAAAGGTGTTTCTGACTATTTAAAAAAGTATCCATTTGCAAATGCTAAGTCAGATGACCTATGGGATGCTATTAGTGAAGTTTCAGGAAAGAATATTACCGAATTAGTTGAGCCATGGATTAGATCAATTGGATTTCCATCCCTTCAAGTAAGCAAACTTACAAACACCGAAATTATTGTGAAACAGCAACGGTTTTTGACTGAAGGTATCACAACGAATGATGATTTGATCACTTGGTGGATTCCCAATGTTGAGAATATGATTGAAAAAGAGCTTATCATTTCAACCGAAGAGAAAGAATTTTTGAAACTTAACAAAGATACTATTGGCTTTTACAGAGTTTTCTATGATGAATCACTTTTCTCCAATATAGTGAAAAATCTAGATCAATTATCTGCCAAGGATAAGATTGGATTAATTGCGGATACAAGTGCAGGTGCAAGATCTGGTATTATGAAGACTTCTCAGTTTTTAGAGTTGATTTCTAAAATGAAGGGAGAAGATAACATTGCAGTTTGGTCACAAATTATCTCTAGGTTGAACTTATTGAAGAACATACTTTTCTGTAACTCAGAGATAGTTGATCAATTGTCAACATTTTCACAAGAATTGTACAGAAATAAATTTTTGGAACTAATGAAGAAGGAGAATCTTGATTTCAACGAGGAACGTCTTTTGATATTACTTTTTGAGCAAGCAGGATTGGCAGGGCTTGAAGATGCTGTTTCGATAGCGGCAGAAATGTTTGGATCTGGAAAGATCAAACCTCACTTCAAACAAGCAGTTTACAGAACACTTTTTGTTAATAATACACCATATGAGACTGAAATTTTTGAAAAAATGTTGAATGAAGTTAAAGATCCTAGTACAATTGAGTCAAGAGAAATTGGTTTGAGAACGTTAGGATCTGTCACTAATGTAAATAAATATTTACCTAGAATCTTAGATTTATTTTTCGATGGTAGCGTTCCTGAAATGGATTTTCAGTTTTTGGCATTACCATTAGCTTCTAATAGGGCAACAAAGATTTCATTTTGGAAATTCTTCAAAGAAAATTATCCTCAGTTTCGTAATGATGTTTCCATGTGGACTTTGGATAGAGTTATTAAGGGATTTATTCCAAAATTAGTATCTGACGAATTTTACAGAGACATTGAAACCTTTTTTTCAACAAAGAATAATAGTGGTTACGAAAAAGGTTTGAAACAAGGTTTAGATAGTGTACGTGACGATGTTAATTGGAGTCATAGAGCAGTCAGTGATGTAATTTCATGGTTGAAGAGTTGATTAGGAGCTTACAACTTATGTTTCTATTGTCTATCTCATCTGTATAAATGCTACTAAATTTGAGTCTTGCCCACGTGACGCCCGCGGAGGCCAAGCCGGAATTTGCGGCAATTCCTGCTCAACGCGGAAGCTAAAGATCTCGCCCGAAACGGTATTTGACCTACCCGATTAGGAAGCGTGTTGATATATATATCAGCTGACGGGTGGAGACGACAAAGTCTGGTTCGGAAGACAACGCTGGGGGTGAGCTGCCTGAGGCCCTGCCTGAGGGCCTGCCTGAGGGCCTGCCTGAGGGCCTCCCTGAGGGCCTGGGCCTGGGCCTGGGACAGACAACTATTGATGATTCCTGGCTTGATGAATAGGCGATCTGAAGTGACGAAATTTGATTATGCTTCAAGCTGTGGCACAAATTTTGTTCAGTAATTGGGACTATTCCGACCATCACAAATTTGGTTGGTCCATATTAATTGGTTCCTAAATAATCTCATACTTTTACCTTCATTGATTAATTATTTGCCATCCCGATGGCCACTCTTTTTTCAACTCAGATTTCCTTCTTTCTTCTTTCTTCTTTCTTCTCTTCTTTCTTAAATTTCCGTTGTAACCACAAAGATGTTTATCAATACCGTCTTAGTTTCAGCATTATTGGCTTATGTCAAGTCTACTCCAATTGCTAAAAGAGACGTTGCGGATGACCTTCAAGACCTTCTAGATTTAGGTTTTGTCAATACAACAACTAACTCATCTTCTTATTCTCAACCTGTTGGTTATGTTAAACAACAATTGTTTGACGGACCAGGTTTTAATGCTATTCCAGTTACAATCGGTTCTGATAATCAAACAGTGTTTTTGAGATTAGACTCCAACACTCCAGATATTTGGGTCAATTCTGATATTAATGAATTCTGCCTTGCCTATGTTCCATCATTCAACACCAGCATCTCCAATTCTTCAATTTGGAAAGATATTGGTGATAGTTTAAAAGACCAAGCTGCTTCTGCTTTATTTGATTTCCAACAAAGTGCTGATAGTGTCCTTAAAGAATTACCAACAGCTTCCCTCAACTATCAAACTTATGCGTCTGCTAGACAAAGTGAATTTCAATCAGCTTTCTCTCATGCAAAGGCATCTGCTACTAAAGAAATAGGAGATATTTTATCAGCTGCAAGTATTACTGACTTCCCTAAAGTTGATGATACTCTGGGTGATAAGATTACGTCCAAAGCTGTTGTTATTGGTACCGAAATTGCAACTGATGCTAGAGAATTTGCAACAAAGGTTACCTCTGTTGGTGACAGAGTTTACACATTTGTTACTCGTGTCGGTGAAGAATTTGCTACTGATGTTACATCTGTTGGTGGTCAATTTGCTACTGACGTTACATCCGTTGGTGCAGAAATCGGTAAAACCATTGCTACTGGTGCAACATCTGTTTTTGGTGATGTTACACATGGTGTTGTCAATGGTTGGGATCGTTTCACTTCCAATTTACTCAACAATTTCAAGAGAGATGTTGAAACAGCTGTATCAACCACTGTTGTTCCAACTGCAACTTACGATTTTATTCCAAATAACTATACCAATCCAACCGCTGTTGTTAATTCATCAACCACAATTGATACCCTTCTTTACACTTTTGAGCGTGATTGTTCCTTATTTGGTGTCTTTGATGACTCCACCTCTGATTCTTTTGTTGCTCTTAACAATTCGTTATATGTCTTCAACTCCACTGATTACGCTGTTGGTTTCTTAGGTAATGATACTATCTCCATCGATGGTACACCTATCAATGCAACATTTGCCGTTGCAGATTCTTCAGATTCTAATATTGGTGTTTTTGGTATTGGTAAATCGAACGATGAATTTACTTCTTACCCAGAACTCCTTGCTAAAAGCGGTGCTATCTCTAAGGCAGTTTATCAACTTGTTTTTAGCTCATTTGAATCTTCAATCATTTTCGGTGCAATTGATTACTCCCACATTGATGGTAACATCACATTGGTTCCATTTGCAGAAAACACTACCGATATTGCATTCTCACTATCTGGTTTCAACACTTCAGACTCTGACCCAGAGGCTTACATTGATACCTCAAGTTCATTCAGTAACTTAACTGCTGTCATTGATACCTCAATTAAGAACTTATTGTTGCCATCCGACGTCTTAGATTATGTTATTTCTTCATTGAATGAAACTGTTGATGTTACCTACTCTGATGATCTCGGTAGATACACCATTGATGAAATTCCAACTTTCTACTTACAATTCGGAGTTGCCGATGACTTTTTCTCTGTTTCAATTGAAAACTTCCTTGTTCCTTTAACTTCTAATGAAACTGTTCTTTTCAATGAAACTTACAAATTATCAGGTTCTTACGCAAACAGTTCATTCTATTACGATCTTGATAATGATGATATCTCTGAATATTCTGATAATGATGATTTCTTAGATGAATCTGATGATTCTGATGCAGACACATATATTCTATCCATCCTACCTGCAGCAAATAATACTGTTGTTTTAGGTCTTGATTTCTTCCAAGACTCAATTGTTGCAATTATCGATTTGGAGGATGAACAAATTGGTCTTGCCAGCTTAGACGACACTTCAGATGATGAAACTATTGTTATCATTACTAATGAAATTCCAACTTTTTTCGACACTAGTGATTTTGATGATGATGAATCAGAATTCTAATATTTATGTCGTGATAAAAACTTTTGATACCTTTTATTACAATTATTCCCGCCGTGTTTTTATTTAATTTCCTTCATACTTATTTTTTGTACCACTTTATGTCACATTAAGCCATTTATTACACTGAACTATACTTATTTTGTTATTAACAATGAATCGTTATGAAATTTATTGGACTGTACTTTCACAGAAACTTAGCTTTAATTGTAGTGGTAGCAGACTGAAAAAGTTTTTAAACATCAATATAAATACTATTATAGATTTGTAGTCCAGTTTGATCATTCCTCAAAAGAAGTAGATATGCAATCAGCCACTTATGTCATTCCCAATAGTGATACCCAAATGGTCCTCAGCCTTTAATCAAAGGGAAACAAAAGCCAGAATTATTTGCATCTTTGTTTAAAGATCAGAAGACAAGATATGGTCCAAACTATTAGGGAGGATATCCAAGCTGCATAACCAACACCACGTTCTAGCAAACGAGGTGTTCAAGCTTTATGCAGGTCTATTGAATAAAGCATTCATTCCACCTTGTGTTTTATGTCACAACGAAGCTAAAGGAGGCCCCAAACACATCTTCTTTCAATGCGAAGGGGTGATTAATTTTCTCAACAGACTCAACATTGAGTCGATACATCCAAACGAATGTGTTGGCAAGATCCTATCTACGAAAAACTCTATTAGGGCGAATGAGATGATTTGTTTACTGGTGTTCATAGCAAAAAGCTCAAACGAATGCAACTTAAACAGAACATTATTCCTGACAGTTCATACTGAAATTTATCATCAGTTTCAGTTTGCAAACTATCTATGTTTGACCTCATGAAGTAGGACAGAAAATGGTTAAACAACCATCTTTCGAAGCAAATAGGCTTCAAATTTCTCACTGGAGAATCAAATAAGATTACAAGTTGACAATAAAATTTTGTACCATTGCATCGGACGGTGACTAATGTATTAGTTTTATAAGATTGTACAATATTAATTCTACCAGAAAAAAAACCATTAGTAGAAACTTGGGAGAAATTTAGTTTGTGTTGAGACATCCTAAAAGTCCAACACCCTACCTGTTGAGATGTATAGAAATATATCGGACCTTTCTTTGGTTCACTTTTGGCTAAAACGTAGAAGTAAACAGTTTGTTTGAGAGCTCTGTCTGTAGTATATAGAGTTTATCAGTAAGGACGGTAGCGTCTCTCATTTGTCTATGCCATATTTTATAAGAATTTTACTGATTGCTAATAAAAGGAATCCCTAAAAGTAATTATGCTTAAAATTATGTCATTGGACGACTGTATAGGACTATGAATTGAAGTCTGAATTCTGTACCTCGGTTTAGGAAGGTGACTAATTCTCTATTTTGAAGAAATGGCAGAATTAATATCATACCTTTTATAACTAATAGGTTAGTCACCGTCCTATGCAGTGGTTTAGATTTTATTGTCCACTTGTAGTGCTATTTGATTCTCTAATAAAAGTGTTTGAATCTTCTTTACTTCGATGAATAGAAAATTTTTATCTGTATAAATAAGTCTTCTGGAAGGAAGAGTTCATAAGATTGCAGACGATATATCCAGCCAGAGAGTGAAAAAATTGGATTCCTTTTGTTGGGTAGAAAAGAATCCTACTTTCAAAGCAAGTGGCTGATGTAATCGATGCTTCTATGTCATAAAGCACTTGGTAAATTGAAAAAAAGGCATTTTAACATTCTCCTGGTCTTAAAAGTCTAATGTAACACACTAAAAAAACTCCATAAGTAAAATGTAACTTGAAAAAAAAAATTCTCAACTTTTTTCCGGCGATTGGTGCTTTCGGACCTTTTTTTTTTGTAAACTTTTTTTTTTCCTGGTTGAATTTATAGTATACAATCGTGTTAAATACATTTTTAACGTGCCGTTGATATTCCTGTGACTGACATAGAAGAATTCCTTAAGAGGTTTTTTTTTTTTTTTTACAGCTTGAATGTTTTATACTGATCTATAAAGACTATTTAGATTTTATATTTGTCAATATGGACCTTTTTGTAGTACTAACTCTTCAGTGTCACGGTTAGTGTGAATTAGCAATGCCAATCACTTTCCAGTTGGTTTACCTGGAGTTAAATTTAAATTTTAAGATTAGGAGTTGATCGCGAGTCCAAGATAGAGGTGGATCTCCGTTAGTTGATTTTGCGTAGGCTGTTCTGGTCAAAAATATATACTTGTGCAAGTTAAGGAAAAGTAACAAATTTAGTTTTCATGTAAACATCGTTGCGTAGGGAAGCGCTAGCAGTGATGTTTTCATTAGAGTTCTC